>RJWM01020074.1:0-19412 GCA_004363535.1 Dasyprocta punctata
TTCAGAAGTCTAAATAGCTAGAAACTTGACCATATAAAAGCAGCATGAATCAGAAAACCTCACACAAAAGTCCAAAATTCTAGAATCTCTCCAGAATTCTAAATAGTTAGAAACTTGACCTCAGTAGAAAGGGCATCTGCTCCCATCTGCACCATTCACTCATTGCTAACTTCTCCTCTGGATTCTGGAGGGGGCTGATGCCCCAAGGGCAAGTTCCTCATGTTTCCTCTGTCAGAGACATATTTGGGAGACTTGTTTGGTTAGGCCTAATTTGGGGGAGATTCCAGCTCCCATGTGAAGCAGGTAGTTGCTTTCTTTTTCTTAAAACATGAAGAAATGGTCTGAGTTCAACTTGGTGGCCTTAGAATGTTCAGGGTAAGCAATAAACTCCCCCTGGACAAAGACTCCTTCCCTTGCTTTCTGTCTTGATTTCTATCTAATATCTAAATCATTATACCACAATTCCAAGTCTAGCTTTTGAAACTCAAAGAAGTTTACCTCAAATTTCCTAACATACCCTTTCCTTCAAGAGTCATAAGAAAAGGTGGTAGCATCATTTTCATATTCAAACTACCACTTTCATCCTGGCTGTCTCCTTTAATTCATACATCTGGGATGATAATAAATCACAGGACCTTGGCATGACAATTTCAATTTGATAAGTATATTGAATTTTCACCACAGGTATGACTGTTCTCCCAAAAACCAGACAACAATCACATATGCAAAGATATCTCGAGAGCTCTTTACAATTTAAACTGTTAACAGCTCTGTGAATTTTAATGGTTCAGAAGTTTATTTCTCATCATAGGCCCAGTTGGAAATCACTGCCATCAGGAAGAGCTGAAATCCCCGGCTGACAGAAGGCAGATTTCTGAGCAGAGGACATCAGATGGAACCTGCTGGGGTTGCCATCTGCTGCTCTCTGCTGACCTGCGAGCTTGGAGTCCCGTGGGACCTTGGGGGCCATCCAGCTGTGGGTTTGTGTCTTACTTGGATTGAGTTCAGTCCATACTCCTGATTCTGAGCTTGGACAGTCTCCCTATAATGTTTGGCTTTATCGGATGCCACTACTATATGCTTTTTGATACATGCCTATTAATAATAATAAAGCCAGTTCAATGATTTCATCAGGAGGATCTGATGAAATGTTTTAGGGTCAATTTAATACCCTGCAACATGCTTGATGCAGGAATGCAGATCTATTTCAGATGTTCTTTTGAATAGCGGGCAGCTATTTCACTGTGGCTTTGGAACTGTTCTGTAGAGCTGCACTGACAGACAGGAGAAGATGCAGATTAGGCTGATAATCACATAAGCTGTGAGGGGCAACTTCACTGTGTTGCTGAGATTCCTTTCTCATTGGCGGAGTCTCAGAATCAAGAGCAGCCATCACAGGCTGTAGAATTGCCCGGAAGTTTCATTTTCCTGTCTCTGCCCAAGAACCTCCCACTACAGACTGGTTCCCTGCCAGACCACTGAATGCCACAGCGAGAGACTCACCCTTCCCACTATCCTTCACCCCTTGCCAAAACATACCAGGAAACCCCCTCTGAAGTCATGCATATATTTTCTGGGTTGTGGCCCTGCTTGTGCGTGACTGTGGCTGCTAGCACCTGGGCGCAGCAACTGAGGGGGCAGACATCTGCTCTGGAAAGAGAACAGCAATGAATCTTTCCTTTAATGGGCTCAAAGAGGTGGGCTGCTGCTAATGGGCATTTCTACAGACATTGTTTGCCCACCCTTGTCCCACTCACCTGGTGCAGGGATGAGACAGATACCACTACTGGTCTGAACAAGCTTTCTGAGACATACTGAACTCCTTTTTCTTGATGGCAACCTTCCTGCATGTGTTTCTAAGTGACAGAGGATGTCAGGGTTATACCTACACCAAATTGGGTGACGTAACCTGATTCAAAAGTAGCTTGTTCCTCAACTTGTACTTTGGCACTACATCTCTTTGCCTGACCCGATTTGCATTGCAGACATGACATTTGAGAGTTTTATTTGAAAAAGAGGCTTGGCCGTGGCTACTAAGTACACCTGCCACACGCATCTGCTGGGCTAATCTACCCTTTAACAATAGACAGAGTAGAGCAGGCCACCAGATGTGCATGCCATATTTATAAGCACTGAGTCACCACGATCTCGCTTTCCTTGCCATTGGATCCCAATTAACATTTCAGCCTGTTTCTACCTTGGGCTGGCCGGAAAGATCAGTTTAACAACTGCCTCTCAAACGTAACACCCCATTTTTTTCAGCAAACACTTACTGATCACTGGCTATGTCTCAGATACCAAATCAAAATGAAGGAGAAGTAGCTCCTTGCCTTGAAAAGCTTACAGATTTAATGTATGGAGTTAGACACATCCACACCTGAGTGCGTATCAGTGAACCATGTAGGGAGGCAAAGTAAGTTAACCAGAATGAAACCCAGAGATACAAAGCAATTTCTGGAGATACTTTTGTAATGGGAAAAGGCACACTGAAGATCAAATAAACATGTCGACCATAATTGGAAATCTAGAAGGACGTCATCGAGGGACCGAAGAAGAAGCAATATCCAACGAGATGATAATTGAGGGTTTTCCAAACATTGAGAATGCTTAAGAAATCCCAAATAGATGAAATAAAAGGTCATCTACAAATAATCTACCACAGTGAGGCTATGACCACCAAAGATGAAGAGATCATTGAAAAATTATCTGGCGAAAAGACACTTTAGCAGCCAAGGGATAGCAATAGAGTGACATTAGATTCTCCATGACAATATTAGAAGCTGGAAAAGACACAAGAATAATGTCTTCAAAGTAGCACGTGATTACTAAGTTGGCATTGTATGCCCACAAAGCAATAAGAGAGCCATTTAGGCCTTGATGAGTATTGTAACAGAGTAGTAAGTGCATGCCCTGAGAAAGCTAAGGAAGCAGCCGTTCATTATTCAGGGATAGTGGTGCTGAAAGTGATGAATGGAACCAGTGGAGAATGGAGCTAGATTTGGATCCTGACAGTTGAGTGGGATTTAAGTAGCTGGGAAGTGGAGAGGCGGGGCTGCAGCCGTCTACAAGATCTCATCATTCAAATGAGGCTCCTACCTCTAACACAGCACCTAGGGTGTCGGAGTGTAGGCTGTGAGCAGGATGCCAGCCCTCCCTCAGTCTTCAGCTTAGGGGCCTTACAGAGGGATCGGTCTGGACATCTGTGTCCTGTCACACTGTAAGGAGGTGCTCCAGGCAGTTAGGCAAAGACCTGGGGGTGTGCAAGGAGCTTCGAGGCAGGTTCAGGCCACAGAAAACAATGGTGCTTGTCTAGGGTCTGCATCTAGTGAGGATGATGTCCTCCTGGTGTTCACAGCACTGCCTGGGAGAATGCTCCTTTATAAGCAGGAGTCAACCTGAGGAGCGAGTCCACTTGAAGGAGTTTCAAGGGTGAGGAGGTACTTCTAAGGATACAATCTATGGGGTTTCCAAGGACAGCAGGGATCTATGAGAATTCCTAGCCTGATGAGGTCAACCAGCTATACCAGTCCCACCGCTTCTCCCCATGTTTCATTGGGTCCTTGATGTTGCTCCCCATGGCCCCTGTGGTCGATTATTCTTCTCCACTTCATACCATGGGAGTTGCAGGAAGTAAGAAGCTATAAAGTATTCCCAGATCTCTGGCCTCATTTGCCCACTCATATGAGGATAGAATTTTATCAAATACTAGAAGAGGCAAAACCCATTGAAGTCATTCAGTAGTTTCACAGAGTCAATGAGAAATTTCCTGGACAACATTTATGCCCAAGGCCCACTCTGCCAGAAACCCGAGCTCAGGACCTACTTCCCCATGATGACTTTCCTCCCAAGGCATCATTTCCCTGTCTCTTCCCTAAGTTGTTCTTCTCCAGGTAAAGAGCCTCAATACTTTCATTAAGGGAACACTTCTTAATCACCTCCATTCACGCGGTCAGGAGTTGGTGCAGGGCCTGCCAATCCCAGAAGTTATTTTGCTGCACTGACATTCTCTTCTCTAGAGCCTCACTACACTACCTTGACCACTCAAATGGTTTTTGAGTGTTGTCAGTATCCAGAGTCCAGGGTCCTAGAGGATATATGGTAGACAGACATTCACTAAGTTATTTCTGAAATAATACATAAAGTGATAACTATACTATGTGGTTTCTAAATTCATTTTTCTATGTATGTGTTACAGACTCAGAAAAATATGAAACCCAGGACCCAGGGAAGCAGCCATAACTTCCATACATTCAAATCTATAAGAAGGAAAGATCACCCTTCTCCATGGCCAGCTGCTTCTTTATCTTCTCTTATCCATCTTCAAGCCTGTCTCTGCCTTCTCCTGCTTCTTACGGTGAATTTTTCCTGTAATTGAAACAAGAACACCTCAGAGAAACCATCCCGGTCACTCTGAAGGTTTTCTCCTCTCCCACTGCCCCAACTCAGAGCTCTGCTGTTAAGCAGATCATGTTTTCTCTCCAAAAAATGTAAATTTTCTAAGAAAACTGGCCTTCTGCAACTCCTAGATCAGTGCTAGGCCCACAACCAATGTCTGGAGGACAGTGTACAAGTTAAGAATGGGCTTTGGAACCAATCACCAAAGCATGAATCTTATTTCTGTCACTTCTCAGCTCGGGGACAATGAGTAAGTCCCAAGTCCCTTGATGCTTTTGCCCACTCAAGTCCAAAGTAGAGATAGGGATGACACCCACCACACACAGCTGCAGAAAGATCAAATGATGTAATGCACATAAAATACCTGCTGGGAAGTAAATGCAGGAATTGTTAGCTATTGTCATAAAAATTATTTAATAAATATGTATTGAGCTAATTGTGGCTAAATGAAAAAAATCAAAGAACTGAATAATCTTGCAATATAGGCACTTTTTCAAATCAATATTATTTGGAGAACACTATTTTGTCACCTTTTCCCTATTATATTTGATACTAAAAGGTATCTCTATGAGATGTTTAACATTTGTAGTCTGTTATCTCAGAATTCTGGGAGGCTGAGGCGGAATGGTCACAAGTGTGAGCCTAGCCAGGGCAATTTAGTGATTTAGCAAGACTCTATCTCAAAAAGAAAAAAAAAAAGACAGCTCAGTGTGAAAGCATTGGGTTTAGGCCAGGGATTTAACTTAGCGGTTCAAGCGCTTTCTTGGTAAGCACAAGGTTGTGCGTTTGATCACCGGTACCAAAAAAAAAAAAAAAAAAACAAACCTTTGGGTTCAATCACCAGTGCAGAAAAACAAAACAAAACAAAAAACCCAGAATTTTTTTTTTTTTTTTTTTTTTTTTTTTTTTTTTTTTTTTTTTTTTTTTTTTTTTTTTTTTTTTTTTTTTTTTTTTTTTTTTTGGTACCGGCGATCAAACTCATGACCTTGCACCTACCAGGCAGGCGCTTATACCACTGAGCTAAATCCCTGGCCCTATTTTTTGAGACAGGGTCTCACTATGCAGTTCAGACTGGCCTTGAACTCACTTTGTAGCCCAGGCTAGTCTCACAACGATCCTTCTGCCTCAGCCTCCTGAGTGCTGGGATTAAAGGCATGTACCACCATGCCCGGCTAAAACCCAGGATTTTAATATATATTAAAAAAAAAAAGTCTACAAGTATGTCTCTTTTAGGTTTCAGTTTCCTCAACTGCAAAACCATATGGCTTGACTAGTTGATCTTTAATTCTTCTAGTTCTAAAATTGCATGATTTTATAATCAGGGGGATTTGGTTATTTGTAAAAATTCTCACTTCTATTTCAGCAGTTTCAGGAGCTTGTCTTCTCCTTTCTCTTAGAAAGCCCACAGGGGACTCATTTTGGGGGTCACAAAAGAAGAGCTCAGACCCCCACAGCCAGCCTCTACCAGTGGCTTTGACAACAACAAAACAGGGGGAGAAGAACTGTCCTCCATCCTGGAGAGGTGGCACGTGACTCCCCAGAGGCTGGGGTCTCTGTGGCGTCCAGCTGCAGCCCCCACAGATCAGGACAGAGCACAGAGGCGCTCTGAGGCTGGCATCAGAGCTTCAGAGGAAGCCTGGCCCCTCACTACCACGTAAATAGTCCAGCTTTCCTCAGCAGGGAGCAAACCACACAGACACCCAGAGCCTTGGCTGGCCCATTGGATGGCTGCAGACCTCACCTCTTGGTCCATTGAGAAAACAGAAGATTAAATAGTGGATCACAGTGTCATGAAACATGTCAACGATCCTCGGGTTATTTCTGATCATTATATTATCTCTGAGCACTCCAAGCCCCAGCAACTGCTCAGGGGCTGTCTGCTAAAACCATTGAGGAAACCGGATCGGGAATCTAAAGAATAAAACTGTAAGGGAGGCTAGACGCATAGCAGCTCCTTGCCAGGGCTGGGAAGGAGCTGGCTGTTCACTGCTGTGTCCTCACCACTTGAGGCAGAAGGAACCTTTGCACTGCAGGACAAAGACCAGTCATGAATATGAACTCCTTCACTGTCTCGCATTTTCCATCAGCGCCACAAGTACGAGACGGCGTTTTACTAAATGAACAACTGTCCACGTTGCTAACAACTGCATTGCCACAGATCACTCAGGAGAATGGAATTGAAGAAGGATCCCAATCTCCTATCATAGCAACCCTGTACAAATGACTCCTGGTGTGTCCGTGAGCCAGAGAACATCTTCACTTTCCACTCTCAAGAGGCGAATCTCAGGAACTAAGTCAGGGTCTACGAGGCGCACAGTTATCATGAGGCCTCTTGCCAGTGGGCCAGCACTCAAAAGAAAAAATCCTGTTTGATAAAAAATTGCAACTTGAAGGGGATAACTTTTTTTCCCACATCCATCCCAAATATGCGCACAAAATTTTCTCCCTCAAAAAGCAATCACTTTAGCTGGGCATGGTGGTGCATGCCTTTAATCCCAGCACTCGGGAAGCTGAGGTAGGAGGAGCGTTGTGAGTTCGAGGCCGGCTTGGGCTACAACACAAGCACAAGGCCGGCCTGAGCTACATAGTGCGACCCTGCCTGAAAAAAGCTAGGGCTGAGGGTTTGGTTCAGTGACTTAAGCACCTGTCTGGCAGGTGCGAGGTTGTGAGTTCAATCCCCAGTGCTGCAAAAAAAAAAAAAAAAAGCAATTATTTTGCCACAATCTTCTGTTAGTGGAGTTGAGCCTCTCTGGCTTTCCTCGAAGATGCTAAAGAAACACTTCCCTGTTAAATTTTAAAGGGGTGACAGCTTCCGATGGGCTCCAGGAAAGAGATCTCTCACATGGTTTCTTTGGAAGATAGGGATGGGGTTAGCTATAGCGCACAAGCTTCCTGAGATAGGCCCATGTGGGAAAACCAGCTCCCGGTCTGTAAGTCATTTGAACTTTGACCCAGCCCAGAAGGACCACATAAGTATCCAGTGCCAGTTGGATTCATGAAGCACAGGGCTTTTGTTCATCCATATTTGGAAGCAAGAATCTGTGTGGTGTTTGGCAGCTACAAACCTTGCCATATGCTGAGAGAAAGAGAGAGAGAGGGAGAGAGAGAGAGAGAGGGAGAGAGAGAACGAGGGTTGAATTACACGCTGCCTAATCTTTCGGTGAATCACAGCTGATTCACATCCATCTTGACACTCAGAGAATATAAATAGAAAGATCTGGGTGCAGAAATAAGAGATCTGTATGTCTTAGCCTTTGTCAAATTCTTCTTGCTGTGTTCCTTGGGAGTGTTGCCTGTGGAGAGGCAGAATCTGAGGGCGAAGCCTTTGAATATCTTTGCTGCATTAGATTGGGAAGCTTGACTGAAAGATGGAGAACAAACCTGTTTTGCTTCACAGACCTGGGTATGTGCCCTGGGGGAAGGGGAGAAGAGCCTTTCTAAGACAATAGGCATTGGACTGAATTCCTGTGTGGATTCCCATTTGGA
This sequence comes from Dasyprocta punctata, assembly GCA_004363535.1. Classification (NCBI taxonomy): domain Eukaryota; kingdom Metazoa; phylum Chordata; class Mammalia; order Rodentia; family Dasyproctidae; genus Dasyprocta; species Dasyprocta punctata. The sequence goes on from RJWM01020074.1 coordinate 7,882, forward strand.
GACACCGTGACCTCAGTAAATGTGGGAAACCAGCATCAGGTAGTGATTCCTGCCCCCAGGAATCCAGTACAGACAGTCCACACCAGGCCAGACACTGGTGAATTCACCTATTTTGCACTCCAGAGCTTCGTGACAAAATGCGCCTTGCTTTTGTTGGTTTTTCTTGCTGTTCTTCTGAGGTTTCAACATATTTTATATCAAAAGGATTACACTAAAAAAATCTCTTTCCCCTGAAGAAGTCTGAGCCAGAGAAGGCCAGCAAAATCCAGCGACCAGCCGTGGAAGTTTGGTGGCCTGGGAGAGTCAACATGTCAAATGTGTCAACAAATATTTCTTCAGTAATCTCTAGAAGAAGGTAAACTTAAAGGCCATCTATTCTGAGGAGCTTCTAATATTTGGAAGGGGTGGCATAAGAGATAAACATTGAACAATTAGAAGATAGTAAAACTAAAGGCAAACAAAGGCACAGGCTTTCTAGGAGTTTGCTGAAGCGACACCTGAGCTAGAACTCACGAGATCATGTGACTTGTTGCCTGTGAGTCTCAAGGTTAGCCTTTCCTTTGGGGGTCTAATTTAATTAGCACCACGCTGGGAAATTATTGAAATTATTATTTCTCAAGGAACAGAACTGAAAACCCTTGACAAAGCTTTGAAAAGAGAGAGGGAGGTAGGAGTCTGTGTGTGTGTGTGTCTGTCTGTGTGTCTGTCTGTGTGTCTGTCTCTGCATGAATGCATGTGTGTAAAAGATAGAATACGAAAGGAATGAAAAGAGAAAGGAAATGAGGGAAGGAGGAGGAGAAAGGAAAGAAGAGGAGAGGGTAGGAGGGGAACCATGTAAGAAGACAGGGGAGGAGATAAAACAACCTCCAACCTACACCAGCACCATATGCTCACTAGAAACCACTAGCACTTTCTACTAGTATCAGAATGTTGAAGCCACTGTCATCACCAAATGGTTTAAATATGTTTAAATACACAACATTCAGTGTGATTCACAAAGCAAGTAAATAAAAGCAAACGCTACACGGGGACCTATGGCACCTCATGGGCCGTCTGGCAGTAGCACACACACAGAATCAAGAAAGACAGGCCCACCACAGGGCAGGGCCTTGAGAACCTCAACTTTCCAGGTGCTCAGCTAGAGAGGAGAGCATGTGTTTGTATTCATCTGTGTAGCTAGAGATGGAAAAGATTAATTAGGTCATTAAGTAGTACATAATTATCAAGTGCATTTAATATTACTATACGTTTATGGTAATTTTCAAGGCAATTTTAAATCACTATCTTATGCTACTCCCACATGATTTTTTTAAAAATACGTTTTTCTGAAATTCGATAGTTTGGGGAAGAGCTCTATGCATGTTCTTCAGCTTCATGGCATCACCAGTGTAAGAGGAAGTTCACGCTTTCAAAGCTCTAGGGGCATTGGCTGATCTTTGAATGCATTCTCTTCCTGTGTCTCTCTCATGGTGTTGGGACACAGGAAGTAAAGACAGCTCTAGATGAAGATCATAGAATGGAAGTATTTTGGTTTAAGTTCCCTCCCTAAAGCCAGATAAAAGCCACAAAAAATAAAAAACAGAAAAACAAACTAGGACATATCCACAACTCTAACCCTTGGTCCCTGGGGAACAGATGCCGAGTACAGTGAAATCAGGACCTAACCAAGAAAAGGTATAAGATCAGACACAAAACTCTGCAGATCCTTGATAAGACACATACTTCTCCAAAAGGAGCGGCCCATTGCTCACAGAAGTCCCAGGCGCTAGTCACATGCACAGACAGGGCTCATCATTGCCCTGGGTTTTGCTCCTGGAACAATTGCAAGGCCAGCCAGGTACTGAGGATACAAGTATATCCATGGGAGGCATTGGGGGAAGGACCCCAGGGGCAAAAGGAGGGAGACTAGGCACTAGGTTTACAGCAGTTGAGTCCATGGCTGATGGTAAGACCAGTTCTCAACCGAAGATGATCCCCCAGGGAACACTGGCAACACCTGAAGATAGTAGTTGGGAATGGGTTGTCTCAACTACATGTAATTCGAGTGGATAGAGACCAAAGATGCTCTCAGTATCTAAATGAAGACACCACCTCCACAGTGAAGGATTATACAGCTCAATTGTTAGTAGTGCCAAGGTTGAGAAAATTTCAACCTTGGACAAATTACCATACTTAAACTTTCTGGACCTTAGTTATCTCATTTGAAGAGTAGGACCAGTAAATATCTACTTTATCGAGTTATTGTGCTGGCTATATCAGAGGTAGGTATAATATGAAGTAATATTTTACACGGTGCTTGACAAATTGGAAGGAATCAGTGTTCACAGTTTTATCCCCCCCCCTTTCCCTCCTTGCAAAAGTACAAGTCCATCTGTTTGACTCAATTGCCAATAGCTCATCCTTGACACCATTCTGCCTCAATGAAGCATCGTTAGCAAAAATCTTAGTTTTCTAGCATTTTCTGAGAGTGGGTACCTCCCTGGCAACTGTTCTTGGAGAAAGGTGCTAAAAACCTGTCACAGAAAAGGATCAGGTCATGGGCAAGGAAAATCTGATTCGACTAACTGACCCAACACCCTGCTCCAGTTTTTAGAATAAGAATCATTATCTACCTAACCAAACTAAAGTCAAACCCAGGCCATTTAGATGTAGAAGGACCAACATTTTTATTTTGAGCATTTTCTAAAACTCTTCCTCAATTGAATTATATACTTTTCTGTATTTTTAACAGCTCTCATTTAATAAGTCAAATCATCTCTTCATGACTCAAGACTACTAACATCAATTATCTTATGGGCTTCCGTACAACGATGGCTTTCAAATCTTCTGAAGGTTGTTGGATCTTAATCTGCACCCTAAGTAGCCCCAAAGCACTATGCTTTTTGATCTTTTGTTCACATTAATTAAGAGAGTTCTTTTTTCCCTGTTTAATTCCTTATTGGAACGTTTCTAACTATCTCCTCAAACAGTCAGGTCATGCCAAGGGTGGGTTCGCAGTTTTAGGGGGCTAAGGCTTACTTAACTGGTAGTGTGTGAAGAAGGGATGCTCTTTAAGAAAGAATACAAAATTAGGTAGCAAATTGAGGAGTGGAAGTATTCCTGGAAGGCAGTTCCACTAAGGTTAAGGGAGCAATAATTTTGTAATACACAGACATGACTGTAAAGCATATCCCAATAAACCTTAATCGGCTTCTATTTATGTAGAGCTCAAAAATGCCTGCAGCCTCACCTCTGCCATTGGACTTGTGATGGCATGTGCTGGAGGGTAAGGCACAGTAGCACCAGGCCATCGGAGCCAATGGTGGCTAAAATATCTTACATTTTCGGTTTTGTACAATCTCATGGCCTGGTAAACACACTGCTGGGGTCGCCTGCTGTGGACCTGCCTCTGCGGTGGTCTGATGCAATCCTTTCTCTTCTTACTTATTATGAGCTAGAAAACCAGAGCCACTCTTGACCGAGCTTTGTATGGAGACAGGAAGGGTGAGCCCAGATTAGCAATGGAGGGCACCTCTTCTCGGAGTCAAGCATAGAGATTTATGTGCACTGAATTTGAGTCAGGTGCATAAAATGTCTCAAGTATCTCTTATTTTAAACTGTGTTTCACCAGGTGAGGAAAACTGTGTTGATCTCTTTGGGTCCTTTTTAAAAAGAGAATTCTCTTAGTATAGGCAGTTTTGGATAGAGGTTTTATTAAAGTAAACATGACTATACGTAGTAGGTACATTCTTCAGTTGTAAAACCTCTACACTTGGCCTCAAGAATTCTAATAAAAAGGCAAATGTTTATTTGTATCTTCCTTTACACTAGATGTATCTTTATGAATGTTTATAGCTTCTCTTTACTAGATCTTTATATTTTTTATCTTGAAATAATTTATACTGAAACCAGGGCTGCGAACATGGGTCAGAGATTCCTGACATCCTTCACCTAGGTTCCCTAACAATAACTTGTATAATCATAATACAATTATGAAACCAAGAAATTAACATTGATAACAAAACCACTAACTCAAATTTTATCAGTTTTTCTGAAAATGTCTTTTCTTCTGGTCCGGGATTTAATCCAGGATTTTGCACTGAATTTAGTTGTGATATCTCTTAAATCTCCCCTCATTTGTGATAACTCCTGAGCCTTTCTTGTTTGCCATGCTCTGACACTCTTGAAGCTAGTTATTTTGTAAAATATCCCTCAGTTTTGGTTTTTGTGATGATTTCTCATAATTAGACCTTTTCTGCAAGAGCACCTTACAGATTATGTTGTTCCTTTTGCAGTGTCCCACATCAATGGGTACTAAGATACCAATAATAAAAAATATCCACATGTTATTATTGGTATCTTTGTTACATAACTTGGTTAAGGGAGTGCCTGCTGGACTTTTCCACCAAACACATTATTTTTCCTTTATAACTTAGATTTGTGGGGGTTTTGTTTTGGTTTGGTTTTATTTTTCTGGTCCCACTAATCGAACTCAGGACCTTGTGCTAACCAGGCAGGCACCGTGCTGCTGAGCTATATCCCCAGCACTGTTTTGTTTTTTGAGACAAGGTCTCACCGTATAGTTCAGAATGACTGTGAACTCTCTGTGTAGCCTGAGCTGGTCTTGAACTCATGGTGATCTTCCTGCATCATCCTCCCAAGTATTAGGATTACATGCATATGCTACCATACACAGCTCCCTTTATAATCTTTAAGAGAGAAAATTTGAGACTGTACAAATTGTTCCTTTCCTTAAAGTTTTGCCTATTACGTGCCTAATGATTGTTATTGCCGGAACAGTTACTGCTGCTTGAAGAAGAAGAATTTTTATTTACATAACTTATTCTACATTTATTAACTGACATTCTATTGAGTTGTCTTTTCTCTCCCACTTAATTATTCTTTGATTATTTTTTATCAATTTGGATTTAGAGATCTGTATTTTATTCAAAGGAATATAATCTATTATTACCATTTTTGTTGTTGCTCAAACTGTTCAATTTTCACCATGTAGAGCCTTTTCAAGTTTCTTCCATAATTTCAGCATGTTTCCATCAGATTTTGAGTGTTTCCCACCTTTTCTGGTACTGCAGGATGCTGCAGACTAATCTCACATTTTCCGTGACACAGTCTCTGTAGTCAGTCAATTCCTGTTCCTTCTTACCGGAGAATAGCACCTAAGATACAGGTGCTAGCTGTGCTCGCTACTGTTGAAACATCATGTACAGGAAAAAAGAGTGTATGTATTACATATGCACACTTCCATATTTACGTCTTCATCCCATTCATATGGAGAATAAATATCATGAGTTACACTGATAACCTCTTATTCTAACACTATGAGATTCATCCTAAACTCCTCCTTCTTACTTACTTGTAACTTCTACTTTAGAAATATGGCTCTCATTATTCCCCATGTCTTTACCTATTTCTTCAGCCAATGTTAGCATACACATAAAGTAGTTTTTGACTTGCTAAACTACATCCTTGTGTAAAAACACATTTACAAACTAGGTTACGATATGTGCACATGGGTCTTTTTGCAGTATTTTGTACCATGGTAGTAAATAGTCAAAATAGTTTTTCAATGTCACTTAGCTCCTATAATATTGCTGTGATCTATTCTGGCTTCTCCCAGCACCTTGTTTGTGTTTAATTAATTACTGGCAAGAACAGGACTCTGTGAAATACAGTGGTACCTCAGTTTATGAATTTAATTCTTTCCATGATTCTGGTCACAAACCCAGTTGGATTAGAACTGAACCAAATTCAATGGTTAGGGTCAATGTTAACCTTATAGGGAAATTTTACTTGGTTCTCATCGAATTTTGTTTGTGACCAGAATCACGAAATGCATTAAGATCATGAACCAAGGTACCACTGTATTCCCATACTTATACAAGTCAGAGTCACATAGTAAGGTATATTTAGAGAACTGCAACTTATACTTTATCTATATGACTCTGTCCTCACTTCCCATTCTCTCTACCTGTTGTTTTCTACCTCATGTAGATAAATAATCTCATTCCTTTCTCACTTATTTTCGGTGTATTATTCATGCATAAAGAAACAGATATGCATATGTCTTTAACATTCCATGTTTTATTACAAGTAGCATGCTATAAATATTCTTCCCCTTTACCTTTTTTGCATTTAACTATATATCTTAGAAAATCACTACCAGTTATTTCAGACACACTCCTCATTCTATTGTTGTTGGGTTTTGTTGTTGTTTGTGAATACATAGTGTTCCATGTTTGGATGAACCACAGTTAATTGTTATTCTTCTATGTACAGAAATTTAGAACTGGGGTGATTATAATGATACTTCAGTGAACATCATTGTGCATGTGTGCTTTTCCACCATTGGAGAGATATCTTAAACTCAATTTATAAAATAGGATTGCTGGGTCAAACAATAAGGTGCATGTGGAGAATCACAAGGCATTGACAAATTTCACTGTAGAAAGAATGCGCTAGTTCATTCCTTACCAACCTTGTATGTAAATGTCTGTTTCACATGCAACTTCAACAAAAGAATATTTTGTAATTATTAAATTTATTAAATAGGGGCTCCTGCTCACACCATTGACCAGGAACTACTGTGACCGGTGAGAAGAGGGTCCAAGATGTGTTTCTGTGTTGCCATCAACCAGAAGTTGCTGCAACTGGCAGGAAGGGGTCCAAGACGAAGCCTACTCCCCACATTGATGGGACTCAGGGACTGGAGACCAGCAGGAAAGCCAGAGACCCAGCAGGACCCTGGCTAGAGCGCACATGATGGACAGGCAGGACTAGTGGCGCAGAAAAACTGGAAGCAATGGCAACAATATGAGTCAGCAGATGGTGAGTTAGGTGAACCAGTTTTGTGCCTGGGGACAAAGACACATAGAATACTTTTCCTTCTTTCATTTTCTTCTCTCTTTTCCTTTTTCTTCTTTGAAATGCCTGGGGAGATCTCCAGCCACAGAAAACCAATCCCAGTGTACCAATCCAGAGACAAACCCAAATACAGAAACAAACTCAAATTTTGGGAGTAAACCCAAATCCAGCACAAATCTACCTGCAATATTGGTTGCAGTACACATTCTGAGATCAGACTTGTATTTATCACAGAGGAATCTCATTACTATTATTTTTCTAAATCTGATGGGCTTTCCTCTTGGTAGTCCACTGGGTTAGTGTGTTTTGTCTTGTTGTTTATTTTTTATGTCATTTTGTTGTTGTTTTTTGTTTGTGTTTTTTTCCTTTTCTTTTCTCTTTTTCTTTCTGTTCTGTTTTGTTCTGTTTTTGTTTTATTTCTGTAAGTTTGTTGTTTTTTTCAGTGTGTGTGATTATTATTTCCTATTTTTTATTTTCTCTTTTTTCTTTTTTTCCTTTTTTCTTCTTCTTTTTTCTCCTTTTCTTCTCTTTTCCACCTTCTTTTCCCTATTGTACTTGGTTTAGATCTCTAAACTTTCCCTTTGTATTATTCCCTCACCATCCTCCTCTCTTTCGTCCACTATCTCACTTGATTTTATGAGCCTTCATGTGGGAAAACATTATCTCTTCCCTTTCTGGTTCACTTCAATACTCCTAGACTTTCTCTCCCAACCACTCTCTCTGATATCCTACAATTACCCAAAACTTGGATGATCATCGTTTGCCCACCAAATTTGCTCCTACTATATTTAACCCCATCCACCTCACCATCCTACCCTCCACCCTTCTTAACCCCCTCCCCAGCAGTATAAAATCACTCCACTTGGTGGAAAAACATTGCACACAAATTCCTGGTATAAATTGGTTTATAAGACTGTGGTGGGGCTGAAACCATGCCAGCGACCTTACCCTCCACCCAGGGAACCACACCAGGCCTGTGAGATCTCCAGTGACACAGCAGGGCTCTGGTTGGGTGCACATAGTGGACAAGTGGGACTAGTGGCTTGGAAAAGCCAGAAGCATCAGTAACAATATGAGCCAGTGGTTGGTTCGCATCAGTACCTCTGGACTAGGCAACCCAGAAAGGATCCAGGTCGCATCAACTAGCCTCTCAGAAGGAATTTAAGTGACGCAACCAGTGACTGGGGGAATGCCAGCCACACAGTAGGACCCTGACTATAGTACACACAAGGTATAAGCAAAACTAGAGTAAAAAGACCAAAATATGAACCAACAAGTGAAAATGACAAAATGGAAAAGCAAAATGCAATCTCAGACCTCCAGATCACCCAGGACAAGTACAGAAGGCATGGACATAGAAAAATTTAGAAGTCACACACCTGGAATTTCTGAAAAGATAGCAAGTGAAGTAAAGAAAAAAATTCATGAGGCTACAGAGAAAATCAGATCAGAAATAGCTTCTCAGCTAATAGAAGAAATGGCATCCATAATGAAGGGGTTGCTCAACATAGCTAGAGAAGACATAGATTAAAAAATAGAGGAACATAAGAAAATGATGGAAACTTTGAACAATATAGAAAAGAAATAAAATGCATGAAACAGATTCAAACAGATATCCAAGATATTAAAAATTCCATTGAAAGCTGGAAAAACAATTTGAACAAATTTGAAGATAGACTTTCAAACCTTGAAGACAGGATCAAAGCTAGTGATCACAAAAGGAAAAAGGAAAGATCTCTTAAAAGTAAAAAAGGACAACGAAATAACAATTCAACAACTCCAAGACCATACAAAGAAAAATAATATAAGAATAATTGGTGTCAATGAAAAAAGCAGGAGTCAACACAAATGACATTAAAAAAAAAACTATTTGCAGAAGTAACAGCAGAAAGTTTCCCACGTGTGGGAAAAAGAATGTGACATACAGATAAATGAGGCATATAGACTCCAAACAGCCATAATCAAAATAAATCTACATCCAGACATACAATAATCAAGGTTCCAAAAATTCAGCACAAAAACAATATTAAAAGCTGTTAGAGAAAAGAAATAGATCACCTATAAAGGAAAGCCCAACAGAAATGTGGGTGACTTTGCAACACAAGTCCTCAAGTCAAGAAGATCTTGGAGTGAAATATTTCAAGCCCTGAAATGAAACAATTTCCAACCCAGATTGATGTACCCTGCAGAACTTTCTTTCAAAATTAATGGAGAAATAAGTTATTTCCATTACAAAGAACAACTGAAGTAGCTCATGACCACAAAACCAGCCCTACAAAGACTACTGAAAGATATTCTAGATAGAGACAAAAATGCTCACAATTCTAAGAACAACATCAGAATGAATTCACCAGGCAGGGTATCAATTAAATTGAGGGGAAAAAAATAGGAAACTGACAACAGGAAAATAATATGACAAAGATAAGCTAATACATAACAGTTCTAACCATCAATGTAAACAGCCTCAATTTATCAGTCAAAAGAAATAGATTGGCAGAATAGATCAAGAAACAAGATCCAAAAATATGCTGCATAAAAGAAACACATTTAACTCAAAAAGAAACCCATAGACCAAAAGTCAAAAGATGGAAAACAATACTCTATGCAACAGGAACCCAGAAAAACGTAGGGGTAGCTATCCTTTTTGCAGACAATATGAACTTCCAGCCAAAAATGATGAAAAGAGATAAACAAGGTCACTACATACTTACTAAGGGAAAACTTCAAAAAGAAGAGATAACAATCATAAATATACATGCACCAAGTATGAGAGGAACCAATTACATAAGAAAAATATTAATAAACATGAAAAATCACATAAGCAATAAGACAATTACAAGGAGAGACTTTAATACCCCATTATCATAAAGAGATAGATCAACTAGACAAAAAATCAGCAGACAAATAAGATAACTGAATCTAATATGTGAACAAATGGACTTAGTAGATGTTTACAGAGTGTTCCACCCAACAACATCAGAATACACATTCTTCTCAGCTGCACATGGGTTGTTCTCTAAAGTAGACCATATACTAACCCAAAGAACATGCTTAACTAAGTGCCAAGGAATTGAAATTATCCCATGCATATTATCTGACCATTGTGCAGTGAAATTGGAAATTAATGGCAAAAGAAACCATGAAATTCCATAAGCACATGGAAATTAAATAACACCTTCCTGAAAAACCAGTGGATCACAGATGAAATTAAAGAAGAAATTGAACACTATCTACAATCAAATGAAAATGCAAATACAACATACTGGAACCTGTGGGATGCAATGAAAGCAGTCCTAAGAGGGAAATTTACAGCAGTGAACTCGGACATCAGGAAAACAGAACAAGCACAAATAAACAACCTAATGTTGCACCTCAAGCTTCTAGAAAAAGAAGAGCAAGGCAAGCCCAAATCCCACAGAAGGGAGGAAATTATAAAGATCAGAGTAGAAATTAACATAATTGAAACTAAGAAAACAATACAAAGATTAATAATAATCTTCAAAAGTATAAATAACATTGATAAACCCCTACCCAACCTTATCAAAAAAAAGGAAGAAAAAAACCCCTCAAATTCATGCATTGAGGAATGAAAAGGGTAAAATCACTACAGATCCTGTAGAAATTCAGAAGATCATCAATACCTACTTCAAAAAACCTTTACTCACATAGGATGGAAAACACAGAAGAAATAGATACCTAGAAATATATGAATTACCGAAGCTGAATCAAAAAGATGTCAAAATTCTGAAAAATTCAATAATGGTTAATGAAATTGAAAACATGATTAAAAACTTATCAACAAAGAAAAACCCAAGGCCTGATGGATTCAAGGCTGGGTTCTACAAGAAACTTAGAGAAGGTTTAATACTTACACTCTTCAAACTCTTTAATGAAATTGAAAAGGAAGCAATTCTTCCTAACTCATTCCTAGAGGCAAGTATTACCCTGATACCAAAATCAGAGAAAAACACAACCAAAAAAGAGAACTACAGGCCAATCTCTCTAATGAACATAAATGTGAAAATCTCAATAAAATACTAACAAACAGAATTAGGCAAAACATCAAGAACATTATATATCACAGCCAAGTAGAATTCATTCAAGGAATGCAGGGATGTTTTAATATACACAAATCAGTAAATGTAATACACCATATTAACAGAATGAAAGACAAAAATCACATGATTGTCTCAATAGATGTAGAAAAAGCTTTTGATAAAGTCCAACACTCATTCATGATAAAAACCCCAGAGAAAATCAGAATAGTGTTTATCTCAGTTTGACAAAAGTCATTTATGACAAACCTACAACCAGCATCATGCTAAACAGACATAAACTGAAAGCTTTCACTCTAAAATCAGGAACAAGACAAGGCTGTCCACTATCACCCCTCCTGTTCAATATAGTTCTGAAAACATTAGCCAGAGCAATTAGACAAGAGAGAAAAATAAAAGGAATAAGGATAGGAAAGGAAGAAGTTATCACTATTTGCAGATGACATGATACTCTACATAGAAAAACCCCAAAAACTCTACCAAAAGTTTACTAGATTTAATAAGCAAATTCAGCAGTGTTGCTGGATACAAAGTCAACACTCAAAAATCAACAGCATTTCTGTACATAAACAACAAAGTCAGAGAGAGAGAAATCAGAAAAATAACACCTTTCAC
>RJWM01020074.1:19512-37921 GCA_004363535.1 Dasyprocta punctata
GTGCAACCACTGTTGAAATCAGTGTGGAGATTCCTTTAAAAACTAGGATTAGAGGTCCTATTTGACCCAGCTATTCCCCTTCTGAGTATTTATCCAGAAGAATTAAAAACATCATACCACAGCGATACATATGTTCCCATGTTTATAGCACCACAACTGATAATAGCCAGATCTTGGAAACAACCCAAATGCCCATGAACCAAGGAATGGACAAAAAAGATGTGGTGTTTGTATACTACTCAGCTATAAAGAAGGATAAACTTGAAACTTTTATAGGTAAGTGGATGCAACTTGAGACCATACTCGTAAGTGAAATAAATCAGACTCACATGTGTAAACACTGTATTGTTTCCCTAGTGTAAAAAACTGAAACAGTAAATAAGATCCAAAAAGTACAATAGAAATTATGAGAAGGAAAGAAACTGCTCAAGAGAAAGAACAACTGGGATGGGGGGAGGAAAAAAAAGGAAAGGAAAAAGAAAAAGTATATATATGATAGCTAAAATAATTGTACTACTAATTCTCTTAGTTCAAGGAAAGGAACAGTTAGTGCTTATATTGTTTGATCAATTTTGCATGCCTATATCTGGTAATCAGAGCAACTTTTTTGAAGATAACAGTATGCAATGTAACAACCATTGTTAAATTCCTATCATCTCATCTTAAAATCATATATCGCTATTGTTTTGGGGGTTTTGTTTGTTTGTTTTGTTCATTTTTTTGTTTTATTCTGTGTTTTTTCTCTTTAAAATAAAAAATAAATCAATTTATTAAATAAAAGTTATTAATTTTGCTAATCCCCCAGATGAGAAATGGTGTTTCAAGGTTGCTTTAATTGTATACCTCAAATTATGAGTACTAGTAACTTCTGCATGTTTAAGGGCCACTTTTATATCATTTGTTGTGAATTGTCTATTCATGAATGCAGAAATAGCCAAGAGGCGTTTGGGTCTGGCTCCATGGATGAGCCCTGACCCAGGTTTGAGCTCCATTCACACAGACCTTAGATTTACAAATTTCTCGGTGTCCACCCTGCAGTTTGGACAGTGGCCTCACCAGGCTTGTGATCTGGACATTCAAGGTTATAGTTATATTTGGGTTTCCTGTGTCAATAAAAACCATTTTTGCAGATACTTAAGAGCAAGACCAGCGTTTGATGTAGACATTGTGAAGTTAACAATTAACATGGGTCTTGAGTATCTTTATATTTGAGTTTCAGAGTTTAGTCCTCATGTCTCATGATGGGAAAAGTCATTCAACTCACCATTTGGCAAAGGTCAAAGCCAAATGTCCCCATGACTGATGACTTTGTGTTCCAGGTCATTGTGAATTCTTCCACCTCTCTGTTTGCAAAAGGAAAAGGGAATTTTCCTGAGTTTCGTTTGAATGAATCATGCTTACAGTAACAGCTCTTCAGAGGGGAAAAAAAAATCCATCTTGTAAATTCCAAGTACTGCCTGGGGATCCATACATTATGCATGATCTATGTGTAAGTGGTCAGGCCCAAACTGGGGCTGTGTTTTATCCATTGAGGTTAAACCTTCAATGAAGACAACATTTCTGCCTCTCTCAGTCTCCCCAGTACTAGGTGGGTAAGAACTAGATTGACATGAATAACAGTAGTGCCATTATTATACCTTAATTTTATTATTTTCTACCGCTCAATGTCTTCTTTAGGTTCTCTAAATTAAAAGAGGCTGTTGTTGAAGTTGGCCATATTAGCAAATTAAATAATGAAATATCTTCCTCTGCTTAGTCCCCAGGGCTGGAAGGGAAATAATGTCATATGGGCTTTGTTTATATCACCAGGTTCCATGGAACTCCACAGCAAGGGCTCCTCTAAAAACCACTTTTCCTCTCCACAAGCAATCTTAACTGCTAACTCTAGCCTCACACCTAAAGATCATTTTACTTCCACGTGACCTCTACGTGCTGACTGCACAGGACTAAGGACAACTGATTATCCTTACCATCCCCATTTTCCTGGAAATTCTCATGAACCTAACTATAATTTGAAAAAATTAGGTAAGGGGGAAAAAATAACTAAGGGGAAACTATTGCTGATACAAGGTGAAATTCAAGGTTTTGTTTGTATTACCAGCTATATTTCTGAGCACTTGAACCTATGATGTTTCAGCTAAGGACCATGAACTATAAACTCCAGTTCAATTTTCACTGCAACTTCAGTTCAGAAAGAGGCACTACGAAGGCAGGCATTAATCACCTCAAAGGGACCTTGGAGTATAGGGTGGTTTCCCTAACTTTAATGCAAACAAAAATGTTTCCAACCTTTCTCTTTCTGTCCCAGGTGATTTTTTTTCCATAGGCAGTTTAGGAGAGACAGAATCAGTTGGAAATATACCAGTTTTGAGTGTTTCATGGAAAACGACTTCTGTTAGAGTCTGTAGCATACCAAAATTGCTCAATACTAAGTGAAACAGTCCATTCTGGAAGGGTTCCAACTTGAATGGCCAGCTTCCTATTTGTAAACTTTGAAAGTCTCTTATCATGGGCAATGGCTTAACTATTAATAAGAAAAACACAGGCTCCTTTTCTCATTCTGTAATTCTCTCGTTGACTATGGCCAACCACAGGTATGATGGCTTGGTGCCCACTCAGCCATCCTGCCACTCTTCTGGGTTAGATGTTGAAAACAATGACCTCGACTGTCTCAAAAAAAAAAAAATCAGACAAAGTCAGTAAATGCATAGCCTAAAAAACACACACGTGCTTTCTTCCGCATACACACATTCTCCACACATGAAGAGCCATAATAAATGTCCCGTTTAGCTCTTTTGTCTTTAGTGGTTCCTGTTCAGAGCCACATCACACATCGCAGATTCTTTGTGTCCAGAGTCCACAAGAAGCATCCCAAGCATTCTTGCAAACCCTGTGGTTTGGCTCACGCAGCTGGGAATAAAAGATCCCTTGAATGCAAATGGCAGGAGTGCATTCTAGCAGCTGCCACCCAAGGGTAGCAAACACCATGCTGTTCATGTTTTGTACTGCTGCTGCTGGTACTGGGGGAAAGATGAGAGCAATATTCTCACTGGGGAATTTTTCTGGTCTGATTTATGGGTGAAGGAGAATAGCTCTTTTCATGATTCTATGCACTATGTTGAGCATTTGGCTTTGACTTCTAACTACCAAGAAATTATGAACTTCTACACAAGGTTGTAGGAAGGAAACAAAGTAATTCAAGCCTGCATGGAGCCACTACTTTTCAGCTCTCAAGACCCTGTGATGTGCATTGACAACAGCAGTGGATAAGGTCCTCTGCTATTAGTGGAGCACAGAAAAAACAAAAAACACTTTGGCAAAGGTCAGTGGGGATTAACTGGAGCTTCAGGAAGTGAGCAACTGTATTTACAGTCCTGGGATGGGGCACGTTTCAGCTTTCCACACAAAGAATGCTTTCTTTTTGCTTATGACATGTCAATAAGGCGAGGTGGCTAAATTCTGAAAGACTCACAGACAGATTTGTTGCTGAATAGTAAATCCAGACTTGCAGGTCATGCATGTCATTATTCTATCTCTTGTTCCACCGGAACAGCCCATGGCAAGGAGCATCCCTCGCCTGGCATAATCACACTGAATACAAAGCCCCTACAGAATTTTATGGGGTGAAAGAATGGATGTGGAGCTTTATTTCATTTCTTTCCTCTTTCTTCTTGAGCAGTGTGCATTCAAAATAAGAAAGCATACTCAGGAAGTCAAGTTTTTAAGAAAGTTACTGGTGAGATGGACACAAAGCTTTCCACCCCTTGCGTGGTAGGTGTGAGTCTGTACTGAGTGTTGATCAAGAGAAGACTGATGAACTGTGTGTCTACTGTGAAAATCATCTCTCTGCATTGGTAGTTACTGTTCGACATATCATTAGATCGACTGATCCCAAATCCAACAAGTGGAAGAGAACTCAGTGTCAATAGTTTAACTTTCTCATTTTACAAGTGTTCAAAATAAGTCTAGGAAAAGGTACATGGTTACCTCAAGACTGTGGAGGTACTGAGGTCAAATCTGGGACTAAAGTTAAAGTTTCTTGACTCCTCATTTGATCTCATTTAAACTCCACCACACCATTGAATATGAAATGGGGTGCAATGGGTGATTTTCTCTCCGTGCATGAGTCGTCACTTGTCACTGACACATAGTTTACTTAGGCGAATAATGAAGGAATAATACCTGGGTAATGTGTAGATAAAAGGCTAAGGGAAAAACCCTTATGGCTACCCAAGCAAAATGATTTCTGGGCAGCTAGGATACACCTTCCACACACCTGGGAGAGAATTCTGGTCATCCATTATTGTGCAACAAATCACCACAGAAGTTAGTAGCTAATGACTCTAGCTATTTTTTAGATCTCACAGTTTTAAGGGAATTTGAGTAAGGGTCAGCCAGGTGATATGATCTATGTGGTGTTGACTGGGTTTGCTCCATGGTATGTACCAGTCATGCTGATAGGTGAATTGGTTTGGAAAATTCAAGATGGCTTCAATCACATACTTGGTGTCTTGGTACAAACAAATGGAAATATTGATTTCCATGGTCTCTCTCTCTCTGCACCTCCACATGGCCTCAGGGACTATCTACAGAGTCTTCATATATGTCTGATATCTTATGTGATACCATGGGACTCAAGAAACTGACAGAAACTATTGGCAGGGACTATTACTTCTGCCATTGTGTATTGCTCACTACTGTCTGGCTTCCCCGACAACCCAGAGAAGGGGAATAAATCTCACCTCTTAAAGAGGTGAAAGAGGCATTGAATTTGCAGCCATCTTGAATCTAGCACAGTCCATCTCTCACCACTAGTTATTTATATTCCTCCCCCACATAAGGTACACTCACTGCCTCCCACAACCCTCAAGAACTTCACCTCATTACAGCAATGGGCTCGGACTAGAGACCCAGGATCTCAGCTATTAATTCATGCCTAGGTGCAGATGACACTAATCAGGTAGAAGTCTTCAAACACAGTTCCTCCTTTCAATCGGAAAACCTGTAAGCTCCAGAGCCAAGTCTTCTGCCCCATACATCTAATATAAAATGACTACTCAGAAATGGACAGGTGGTAGACACTCAGGTTCACAGCTGAAGAGACAATAGAAATCTACTTGTCTGTAGCAATTCTGAAATACAGCAGGGTGCTGAACATTAATTCCTAGTATTTTTGTTGATTCCCTGGATGATTCTAATGTATGGCCAGGGGAGTTTTCTTGGCACCTTTAATATAAAAATAAAAATACAAAAAAAAAATATACTTAAACAGTTTATGTCCTAAAATGTGTTCTCATTTCATCTTGGGTCTTTTCTCTTTTTTTATTGTAAGTTGCTTCTCTTAGCCCAGAACTTTTATAAGCCCCATCTCCCTCAAATTATTCATATGCAACTAAATATTCCGACCCACTGGATTTACAACTTTGTAAAAGTCCAACTACATGCTGTGAATTTTTAAAGAATGTAGTAGTATTGCACATAAAGTGGTATGCTCATAAATGTTTAACAACCCGCTCTTTGGAAAAGAAAAGGTCTGATTTACAGTGGATGCTAGTTTCTGTAGTGTAGATACTCCCACAATGGTCGGTCTTGAACTTAGCAGGACACAAAATGCTGTCAAAATTTTTTAATCTCACAATCACCTCTCACCAGACAGCACAAGCTGAGTAGTACACCACCCTACACTTACCTAGGCTCATACATAAAGTGAAATATCACAATAAGAACACAGGGTCAGGAGTATTGATGTAAGACTGCCTTGGGTAAGAATTCAAATTCTGCTACTTACAGTCAATGTGTGATCTTCAACAAATTGGTTTTCTTTTTGGTCTCTCTCTCTCTCTCTCTTTTTTTTTTTTTTTTTTTTTTTTTTTTTTTTTTTTTTTTTTTTTTTTTTTTTTTTTTTTTTTTTTTTTTTGCTTAAGTTAAATCAGCACGGTATTAACAACACCACTTCATGGGGTTAAGTTTCTCCCTGTCTTTTCCATCATGTATTCCTAGAGTACTATTAACTTTCATAACTTAAAATATGGCTCACATGCTTTTGAGCCTGATGTAGCCAAAACAGTCCTCCCTGGTTTGAATCTATAGCCGCAGTGATTGGCAAAGCACCTGGTCCATAGTACATGTCAATAACAGTATATGGACTGCTATGGTTTGGTTCTAAAATACCCTCCCAAAGTCTCATCTGTGTGGCAGGTAACTGGATCATAGGGGTGCTGTGCTCATCAGTGGCTTAATCCATTGGTGACTATATAGCCGAATGTGCTAAATGTGCTATTAGGAGACGGGGCTTCGTTGCAAATGGGTCGGTAGAATCATCACTAGGAAGGGGGCGTTCTTGTTCCTGACTCCTCCCTCTTCTCCATGCTTCCTGGCTACCAGGGGTTGAGTGGCTTTCCTCCAGGACACCTTCCCATCATGCCATTTCTGCCTTTGAGCCTGTTGACTTTGGACCAAAATGACTAAAAACTGGGACCCAAATAAGTCTCTCCTTTAAATTTCAGATGTCAGCCATTCTGTTCCAGCGATGGGAAAGGAACTCATATGCTGGCCAAATATGAGAACATGTGCGTCCTGCTCTGTCTTCCTGGACCTGTGGCAGACACCAGAAAGAGGTCGTGACCCTTGGCTACAAGGTGACAGGCCCTTTAGAGAGCCTCTGCCACCCAACTGGAACAGCTTCATGAGATAAACCTCCCTCCCTCCTGCTATAATTTCTGCTAATAAAGGGTCATAAAAGGAAAAAAAAAAAATAGTACACCAAGCATACCAAGCAAGTCTCACAAAGCAGCTATTTTAACTTTCCTAATGGAAAAGCTCATGTTTTATCACTTGAATAGGAATTCAGATCCTAATGTCTGAGGGGGAGAGAGGACAGAAGAAAGTTAAAGAAAACTTGGTAACTCTGGTAGGTCAACTGCAAATCCGATTTTCTCGTGGTTGTTTCAGTCTCTGAAACTTTACTCTGTTTGCTCTAAGCCAAAGACTGTGGAGTGAATCACTGAGTCAGAGTCTTGGTTGCCAGTTCAAAGTCCAAAGAGGACGGCAGCAGGGAACCCTGGCATTCAAGGGATCGATTTCCCTGATAGGTGAGCCCTCTCTGACAGGGGTCTGCAATGACCCTAAACTCTGAACTCTTCGCTCTTCTACACCCGGATGTCACAGGATTTACCATCTCTGTCCTACTCGATGTGCTTGCCTCTATTTAGGATTCCAGGTCACTTTTACAGTTATTCTGTGACTATTCCTTGAACTCAAACTGTGTCTAGGCATTGAGTAAATAAAGTGCAAAACAAAAATTCCTATCTTTAGTTATATATTCCTATCTGTGGAGGGGTTTGCAGTCCATGTATATGAACAGCTATAGTACAAGGTAGAAAGTGATATGATGGTAGAGAGTAAAAACAAAATCAGAGAATATAAACGAAACCAGAGAATTCCAAGGGAGCAGGGTCTACCTCCAGCTCCGGCAAGGAATATGGTTTACAGGTGAGACAGGAAAGGTGGGGGTGGGTACAGGGAAGGATGCACAGGCCAGGAGTGCAGGAAGGTATAAACTGTGCAACTGGAGGCAGCTGGACTAATTGGAAGGGGTGGGAGGGAAGAGATGGAAAACACCACTGAGAAATCTTACATGCCAGACCAAGGTAGAAGAGAAGTAGAGGGATTTTGAATATGAAAAGTAGCAATTATGACACACGCCTCAAGAAAAGTCACCAAGCAGTAATGGTGACAAAAACACCAGAGGAAACAGATAAAATGAGACACTCGTCAGAAAGCTATTCTAATCATCCAGAAAGGAGGGCCTTATTTGAGCAAGATTGTTAACAGGCTTGTAACTGGATTTGGAAAGCAAGAGAGAGGAGAAAGCCAGCTATGACTCTGAAATTCAGGAACTGGGTGACCAGGAAAACTCATCCACCCATCCGATACACCATCCCAAGGGTGCTGCTATGTGCTGGCCATTGCACTCAGAGAATTTGGTGCTGAAAAATTTTGGATGGAGCTTATATTCTGGCCAGGGAATTAGACTACAGACAAAGATGAAATAAAATAAGTAATTGCAAGTAGAATGAGCGAAGATAAAAGTTGAAGGAGTGATATGAGAGAGGACAAAGTGGGGAATCTACTTACAGAGGGTGACCTGGGGCAGAGTCTCCATATAGGAGATATCTTGCTGGCTATGGAAGGATGAAGAAGCTATGACCACGCCTAGAATGTGGCTGGGGGCAAGGGGTAGGGGGACCCTCTCTAGGAAGAAGAAGCTACTTGGAAAAGTTCCTGAGACCTGAAAACTGGTAATGTTGGAATGGAACATAGGAATCAGAACAGAGAGGTGACCTGGGACATATTACATATGAGGGTCTGGGGCCCCTAAAAAACATCAAGGCAGTGACTGGAAGATGGAAGCACAAGACCTGACCTCAGAAGAGAAGATTCCCTGCACTGAGGAGATGGGGAAGCAGTGCATTTGGTAGAATTGCCGAGGAGAGAAATGGAAACTATATGGACATATAAGAAGAAATTGGACAAAAACGGAGAATCCTGGAGTAGACTGGGTCAGTTCTGGGACTCCTCAGGGATTCCAACCTGTGAACTGAGCAGCAGAATAGAGGTGATGGAGGCTAGAGAGCTGAGAGAGGAATTTGAGTGGGAATGCTAATGGCTAAGATAGAGAGGCAGGAAATGGGATTTGGGAGCAGCATCCAGCTCACCCAACGTCACCTCCAGGGCTCTTGGTTCCAGTAAGGATAAAAGATGAAGCTCAAGAGAGAAAAGAGAGAAGAGATGCTGTCCCAGGCTGAAGCAGATAGAGAGCCATGTAGGGGAAGGACCTAGGGCCTGATCTCCTCTTTCAGTTGTTTTGCAGGAGACCTGGTCCCACCAAGTCAAAATGTAGCCCGTACTCACAGAAAACACTGACCTTTTGTTCTCCCAAAGCACAGTGGGGATAAGTAAGGGAGTTGGTCTGCAAAAATCCCCCAGCTAAATGAATGGCCCAGAAAGGCTAGGAGTGTGATGACAGCTGCTTTTTCTCACACTTCTCTTTCTTGTTCTTGGAGGCGTTTCCTTGTCTCATAAGATTTGTTTGTTTTTGCTAAAGAGCAACCCAGCACACTGAAATGCATGCATCTGCGAGAACAGAAAACAAACTGCTCCTTGGAATGCTGTTTTAGACAACAAACCATCGGGAGGAGTTCAGCAGCATGATGCCATGAGATTCTCTCCGGAGACAGGGCTACAAAAGTCATGTCCTTCACAGAGAGGCCACTTCGGGAGCATGTTTGGGGACCCACAGGAGGCTAAAACTGGGCACTTCTTCCAGCTGAGACAAAGCCTGCCTTGTAGCCTGTAACTGTGACAGTCACTCTGGATTTCAGATTCTCTCATGTGGGGGTCAAGTGATTGTTTTTGCCATGTTTTCTACTTTTCTCTTAAGCTCTTAGTACTTTTCATGGAAACTCAAGAAGACAAATTCACTAAATGCTTAATTTATCTGCATCTGTGGACCTGAGAGGTTCATCTGTTAATCAACGAAGCAAAAATGTTCTATTTTCATGTTTCTTCTGAAATCGGATCAGTGGCTTTCGCCCTCCACTTACCCTTTAACCATTAATTATTCTTCTACTCACCCTCAGAAGATGAGAAAGAGGATGCTGCCACCTTTTCCTTCCATACCTCACCAAGGTCTGCTTACCTTACTAGTCAAATACGTGCCCTGCAGTTTGAACCTAACTGCCACCCGAGTTTTCAACATAATACAGAATTGACTAATATTTATGTAATGCTAAATATAATACTCTCATGCATTATTGCCCATAAACAAGTTCTTTCTCTAAAATGATGGCAAGCATTTTGTATTCAAGGATTATATGTTTTATTTTTAAACATCAATCCCCAAAAGAGTGCTTGCTGCCTATTTACACAGAGCAGTAGCCTGGCTCTCCAGATGTAAGTACTGCACCCTTATTACTAAATTCTTAAGAAGTAGCTAGTAAGAATGACAAGAGGGCAAGAAGGAGAGAAGGAAAAGTGGGGAGAAATTTAAATGAACAGGAATTTAATGAAGTAGGTAGCCCCATTGCCAATACAGAAGAAAATGGGGAAGACCAGAATCCTGCAGTGGCCAAAAGAGCAGTGAGGGCAAACCACAGAATCTTCCAGAGAGCCGGGGAACACAGCAGATGAAAAGCTTGATTGGCAGGGTTTGGGGCAAGGGGTTAATCATTTGGGAGTGTTTGTCCATTAAAGAGGGAGAAACGGGGGTGAAAAGTTGGTCTGAAGTAAAGAGGGGAGGTGACCCATCTGTTACGGTTTGTGTCTCAGTGTCCACCAAAAGCTTTATGCAGTCATGGAGGTGGCTGAATCTAGTGTTTGTGATTGGTTCGTTGTCTAGCACTGGGATTGGTGGTGTGAGTGCTGCACCCATCCAGGGTCAGGGAGCTGGCATACAATATAAGGGAGGGAAGGAGGTGTGCTTTCCCCTTTTTTGCCCTTTTTGCTCTTGTCCTTGTAGCTGCCATGAACTGCTACCCCTTAGCCACACCACCCTACCTGGGAGCTAGCTGAGTGTGACTGAAACCTCCAAAAACTATAAGCTAAGTAAACCTTTCCTTCCTTCATTTTAGGCATCAAGTATTTTGTCTCAGCAATGAGAGAAAAGTAACCAACACACCAACTCAGGACCTGTTAATAACCCCACCCAAAAGGGACCAAGACTCAAAGTCCCCATGGCAGGGGAGCTCCATCAGAGGACAGCAGAAGCCTCCTCCACTGCAGAGGGACTGTGCAGGCGCAGAGGGCTGCACCATGTGGCCCCTTCACACAGTCACAGCCATGTGTACCCAACAGGGAAATAGCCAGCTGGGCTCCGTGGTAAGAACAAGAAGCCATGAGACTTAAGAGCATGTGGAGAGAAGATAGCTCGCGGGAAGACTGATTTGTCTTGTATCTTGATTACTTTTTTCTTATTGTGAAGACAAAATATCTGATACCAAAAATAAAGGAAGGAAAGGTTTATTTAGCTCACAGTTTATGGAGGTTTCAGTCCATCGTCAGCTGGCTCCAAGGCAGGGTGATGTGGCAGAAGTACAACAGTTCATGGAGTCAGCAGATACCAAAAGCAACAAGAGCAAAAGGGGCAAAAGGGAAGAGTAATTCTCTTTCCCTCCCTTATATTGTATGCAGATTACTCACCCCAGGGCAGGTGTAGCACTCACACTGCTGATCCCAGCACTAGACAATGAACCAATCACAAACTCCAGATTCAGCCACTTTTGGCCCTGAAATTTGTTTGAAATAAATGCTTATTTTTACAATCAAAAAAAAAAAAAAAAAAGGCCCACTGCCCATGACTGCATAATGCTTTGGGGGAACATCCAGACACAAACCATAACATCTTGGTCTTATACAGTGACCCTAATCCTGAGACTCCAATCTGAATTAGAATAAGAGAAACAACCTCAGAATCCAGAGACCTAACACAACAGAGGCTCTCTCACACTGCAGGTTGCACTGGGTAGGTAGGGACTCCTGGAGCCAGACTCACAAACCCTTCATCTCATCCTGACCTTCA
Source organism: Dasyprocta punctata (assembly GCA_004363535.1). Lineage (NCBI taxonomy): Eukaryota > Metazoa > Chordata > Mammalia > Rodentia > Dasyproctidae > Dasyprocta > Dasyprocta punctata. The sequence goes on from RJWM01020074.1 coordinate 31,091, forward strand.
AGTACAGGCAATGTTGGAAATAGACCCATGGGAATTTTGTACCAGCTCTCAAAGCTTCCTCCTGGAAGAACCCTCATCACCTTCCGTTGCATCTCACTGGCCAAGGCAAATCATGTGGCCATGCCCTGCTTCAAAAGGACAGTGAAGTACAATCATGTTCCCAGAAGGAAATGTTTGTGAACAGTGCTAACAATGACCACTGGTTCTGCCAAATGATCATCTTATCCAGAGGGGTTTGGTCTACTTTCTGTCCAGAAGGACAAAAACCAATCTGCCAGCTTGATTTCACATCATCAGTGATATACTGCCCAAATATGAGATGCAAAGATCCAAATATACTTTTAAACTCTTACTAGTCAATTTTATTGCAATAAATGCTCAAGTGGTAGATTCTCCTTGGATGAGTCTTCCCATATCCCTTTTACAGTGTATGTTCCTCTCTTCCCCTCTTCCTTTGCTCTGTTAATTTCTCTTGTAGAATTTATCATTATTTGTAATCATTGATTTTTCTATGTACTTACTCATTAAAGGATTTTCAATAGATTATATGTTTACTTTTTGTACTGAGTATGGCACAGAAGATTTAAAATGTATTAACATTATTCCCTAAATAGCATTTGCCATTGTTGATCTATTACATAATGAATGCTCAATAAATCATTACTGCTGCTGCTGCTAAGTAAGGATGGAAAAAAATAGTCTTCAAAGGTCATTTAGTGAAATAACAAACAGAACTATGGATGTCTACCAACCTGAATTAATTCAGTGAGCAATTTCAGTCTTATAACAATGATGCATAATCTAAATGAGTAAATTGTATTATGGCATGTGGATTATGAGTAAGACTGGTAAAATTTGTTCTAAAAAGAAAATGGAGAAAGAAGAGAAGGGAGTCTTGGGGAACCTTAACAACACTCTTTCATTTGGAGGAGAAAGAGTCAGGGATGGGAGGCCTGGGTCCCCTTAAATCTCTTTCCTATTGCAGATGGGCTGTATTATCCAACAGCTTCACACAGCAGGCTGGGGCCAAGTAGGGACAGAGCACAGAGCAGCCTGCAGGCCTGGCTGTCTCTCTCATGCTGTGGCCACCTCCAGATGTGTGAAAAAGGATGTGTAGACCTTGGCCTCTTAGGGACCAGGTTTACCAGGCACAGGGCAGAACTGCCTGAAAACAGTCTCTACTGGAATTGCCCATGTCCTCATCTTCGGACAGTCCTCCAAGGTGGCTGTGCCATGACACCAATGTGTCACCTCCATATGCTAGTGTTTTAGGATCAGAAAGGAGGCTTCCAATAGTGTCTACATTCTCATGGTTCTTAGGCTGTGTATAATTTCTCAAACCCTGCCCCACTTTTTTTCAGTATTGGGGATTGGACCCAGAGCCTTTGTACTGAGCTACATCCCCAGATCGCTATTAATTTTTTTTTTAAATTTTGAGGGTCTTGCTAAGCCCAGGATGGGTTTAAATTTGTAATCCTCCAGCCTCAGCCTCCCAGAGTTCTCAAAACCCTTTAGAAGCCCTTAGCTTTGAAATTATCTTTTTTCCAGAAAGTTCCACATCAAAATCACACCCAGACATCTTTCCTAGACATAACTCTTGGGCCTAATTTTTTTTTCTCGCTCCACTCACTTGTGAAGGAATTCTACACCCTATTGAGTTCTTTGCTTTGCAACTGAGTCTCAAAGGGCTCAACTCCTAAAAATCTTTGCTCAAACTAATTTTCTACTGCTGAAGCTCTGAAGGCAGTCAGCTTTTTTGGCTCTCTAAGGTTCAAATTTCTGGATTCTATTTTCTTTCATGTCTGCATGTGAACTAGGCTTCTATGCTTTCGTTCTTGCATAATCTCTTTCTCCTAAAACCTTGCAAAATGTGTCCCTATCAATTAACATACACTATTAATGTCCTTTTATTCAGGTTGTTTCCCTAGAACTATGACCCCTGTAGACATTTTATCTACTTTGCATGTTATCTATTGGTGATAACATGCTATTTTTCTTTTTGCAGTGCTGAAAATGGGACCTGGAGACTTGCAAATATCCTACCACTGAGCTACATGCATGGTGATATTTTCCCCAAAAGTGTTGTCTTTGCAAATCAAGGATCTCCATCCCCTAACCTTCACTCTCAGTTTCCTGGCTGCCCACACCCCAGAAATGAAGACTGTACTCTATGTTTTACTTTTTGTTATTGCAGTGCCCCAGATTTTTTACCGTTGATTGCATTAGTTCACACTAGGTGGTGTGACATTAGTAGCTGAGTGGTTTTACAAAACAGAAACTTATTTCACTTATGTATAGTCCAATCAGCAATGGAGGGCTTGACTCCATGCAGTTATTCAGGGACTCAGACTGACAAAGGCTCTGCTATTCTCCTATGATTGAGGAGGAGGTTGCCTTGGACATCAGCATACAGAAAAAGCAAAGAGCAAAGGGAAAAGAAGCTTGGAAGTGAACAAACTTCACATTCACCATACTCTGTTAGCCAGAGTTCAACTAAATGGCCATACCTAAAGCAGAGAAGGAAGTCACATGACCACACCTAACAACAGGCAAGGAAATTGCATGGCCACACCTAACAACAGGGAAGGAAGTCGCATGGCCACACCTAACAACAGGAAAAATTGTGGGCTCAGGAACAAAACTAATGGACTTGGAGATGCCTAGACAGTATATGATCTCATTCTATTAATCCTAGTGATTTTCAGATAGATGCAAGAAAACACGTTAACAAAATATCTGTACTTTGAAGAAAAACTGTTGAAGTAATTGACATTAAGCAGAAAAAAAATAAGGAAATTAATTATATCAAATTACATAAAATGACAATCAGAAGTATAAGAAAAAATATGGTCAGAGACAGTACAATAGTGAGAACTTTTTCAGACTACTTTTTAGTTCCTGATCAAGAACGCAAAAATAAAGATGTAGAGTATTTAAATAATATATTTAATAAAATTAATTTAAAATAAGGTACCTTTACTTTGTGAATCCTTTTAGCATGCACAGAAATGTGTACTATTCTTAAATGCAGAGAAAATTTCGTATGTCAGAGAGTACAAAATGTATAGGTCTTAATGTATACTTCTTAACCATATTGCAATGAAATTAGCAATAAGATACATATTTGAGCAAACCATTTCCACACATACTTGACCAACTATAAACCTAAAACCAAAACTCCACCCTCGTAAGCAACTTTGGATCTAAACAATCAAAGCAGTCCTGCTACTCATATTCTTTAGGCTTCAGGGAAGAAAGATTCAAACTATCCAACTATGGATAAAATGGTAAAGATACACAGAGAGTTACGGAGATGGACACTTAACGGAAATGCAACAATAAGTGGCACAGCAGGAGGTCACCCCCATCCCACAGGGAGGTGACCTGGGGCCAGCAGCTCATCACATGGATTCAGCTCTGGTACCCCGCCAGACTCAGCTCCCACCCCTCGACGGCTCCTTTCTGCAGCCACCAACTCTCTTCCCCTCTTTCCATAGCTTGTCTTTATGGCAGACTCTGATTTTTTGTGACTGCACCCTAATCTTGGTCTTCTGTAACTTCTGCAGGCTTTTACTGTAAGAAGAGTTTTCAAAGGCTGTTCTGAATTCAAATTCTTACAAAACAGAGGGCTGGTGATGCAATTCAGTGACATGCATAAAACCTTGAGTTCCATTCCCCAATACTAATAAATAAATAAACAGACAGACAGACAAACAGACACATGGAAATTCTTAAGAAATGGAATCTCACAATCTTTCTCAGTCTTGAGTCTCTGCCCAGCTGGTGGATTGGCTGATTTGGGGGCTCTGCCTACCCTCATCTGACAGGCAATAGTGGCGGCTAAGAGGGAGCTCATAGTTTGAAGCAGAATATCTGATGGCAGCCCTTTCTGCAAAGACAGAGGTGGACAGTTGAGGGGAAGTTACAGGCAAGGCAAGACAAGTGAGAAATATTTGTTGGATAAGCAAAGACAGAATCTGGAGTGTTCTGTTAGATGCTAAGCACAACAAAATAGTTTCCTAAGATACAACAGCCACAATATAATGCAGATGAAAAATCAAATTGCTAAAGAACATTACAAAATAATCCTGGTTTTGAAAAATAAAAAAGTGTTTACGAATAAGAAAAATGTTGAGTAAGATTTATAATATATAAAACTGCTTGACCACAATCTTCTTTGTCTGATGAGTTTGGGGTAATTTTAATTTCTTCTTAAATCTTTCTGATGTATCTTCACATTTTTAACATTGGGCATATACTGTTTCTTTATAATCAGGACAATAAAGCAATGTTTCCTTGGGATGGAGAGTCTTTAAATATGCATGTCTTTCAAACCAGTGAATCCACTTCAAAGAACTTCTACCAAAATAATGGGGGTTATGCGGAAACATACTTTTGTAAAAAAGTATAAAGGTTTTTATTTCCTTTCTAGAAGAAACAGCTATTGAATTCTTTTGATGGTTTCTTTATAAATGTAACTGAGATATAAACCTTCCCTCTTCACAATTTTTTGGAGATTCTCAAGAAAATTCAGTAATACAAGGTAACCACGGACTTTGAGACAAGCAACAGATAAGGCTGAATATGGGAGGAAGTACCCTGTTGCAACAGTCAGGAAAACCTTTAGTCTTCTTTCTTTCTTTTTTTCTTTCTTTCTTTTTTTATGATAATATCAAGGAATATTTTTTCCTTCAAATACTATGTATTCCAAAGCTTTGACCTTATTTTGTTATGAACATTTGTTTCAGAAAAGGATCTAAGCTAATTTATACAAAAGCATAAAGGACAGCTAGCATTTTAACAAAGTAGTTCTCCACCGGGGCACTTAATAAAAATTCTTCTTTTCTCCTTACCAAGATTTACATTCAGGAAGTTTGGGATGGGACCCATGATCTGCCTTTTAAAAATCATGCCAGATGATTTTCCTGAAGGTGGTTGTAAAATAGCACTGGGAGACACACTGCTTCAACTTGCTATCTAAAGCCTAGGCATTTACACTTTAATAAGGATCAAAGCTTCAAGTTAAAAGAGTGATGTTTGTATACATTTCTCACAGCATGGTGAGCTAGAGACCCTGATCGATTCTACTATTGCAAAAAAATCCTGAGTGAAATGTCTCAGCATCTTTTATGATTTGTTGTGGGCTGTCCAAATCTCTCAGGCCAAAAAGACCTAATTTAAAGCAAGAATGGAAAGGGTAAGGCGAGTGCTTAGGTCGGCTTTTGCTCTGAGGCACTGGCCAAACCCAAGTGAAACTGAACATTACTTTTCATACCAGAAGCAATTCAAGGAGGGAAAAACAAATCCCTGAACATAAGGGTGGGAAGGCTATAAGAGAGCCCCATAAAAACTTACAAGGCTAATGCTCACTTAAAGGGATGGATTCCAAATAAACCTGCCCCATCTCAGGAAGTGTAAGGGAAATTGCCTCTCCCACACTGTGTGCATAGCTGGAGGGAGAAAAATCTTCCTGGGCATTCTTAACCACAAGCCATAGTTTATGTAGCTTCATGCTGCCTACATCATCCAAAACTCCTCAAGGTGAATATTTAAAAAGGGTTGCGTTAGTGGTAGCTGGGAACCAGGCAGAAATAAGAAAAATTCTCTCCAATGGAAACCATTTTTGACCCATGCACCAAAAATAGCCAAACAGAAAGTTTGCAAAACATGAACTTACAGTGAATGGCTCCCATATATCAGAAAATGAACTCCCATTAAAGAAATCCAGGAAGTAAAGAACTATAAAAGCAGATATATGCAATACTGAGATAACTGAAATGTTTGGGCACACAATAAAAATACTTTAGATATATAAAGAAATAAAAGATAACTTTGTAAACATGAACAGGACATAATAAAAGAATTCCAGGGAAAGGGTTATAAAGGATTGCAAAATGAATAAAAGGCAAGAAATTATAAAAATGACCATGCCTATTCGAAAACGATTGGGCAGAGCCAAAAAGAGAATTAATATACTGAAAGAGCGATCCAAAGAAATTATCCAGAAAACAATAAGAAGAAAGAGATAGAAACTTCAAAAGGGAAGTTAAGAATTGTGTAAAACAGACTAAGGTGCTGTTGACTAAATTCCATAAGGACGGAAATGAAGTGAGAGAAAATGGGGGAGAAAACACTAGATAAAAAATAATAGCTGAGAAACTTTTCAGTATTAATAGAAGATGACAATGTTCAGGCTCAGGAAACCCAGTGAATCCAAGTTAGAATTAAGGTTTAAAAGGTCCACAAATTGAGATGTCTCAGTCAAATTCCAGAACACCAAAGATAAAGAGAAGTTATTAAAAGCAGCCAATGCTCTGATTAAAAGGACGATAGGGGAATAATGTGACATTTATGCTCATAAACTTGATAACTTAGATAAAACAGAAAAATTCATTGAAATACATAAACGGTTGAAGTGCACATAAAACATTTATTATAACTCACCGAATTAAGTGGACCATAAACACATCTCAGGTTCTCTAGCAAGGTAATTAAGTTAGACATCAACAGTAAAATTATAATCAGAAGGAATTCACATGTTTGAAAATTAAGGAACACACTAACGAATTATTTGTAGATCAAAGAAGAAATCAAAATAGAAATTTAAAAATATTTTAAATTTTATTTTTTTTAATTTTACTTATTAAATATAGAAAGCAGCCATATTCACATTAGAAAAGAAAGTGGACAAATTTCTTTAAGAATGTACATTATCAAAATGGACTCAAGAAAAAATAGAAGACCTGAATAAATTTATAACCATTCAAGAAAATATTCACATTAGAAAAGAAAGTGGACAAATTTCTTTAAGAATGTACATTATCGAAATGG
>RJWM01020075.1:0-37144 GCA_004363535.1 Dasyprocta punctata
AGATTCTGAAGTAATTTCCATTTGTCATGATTCTTAAGAAGTATTTTGCCCTCGTGTAGTAGGGGTACATTGGGCTGTTCCTAGGAACAATAAACATTCTTAAAAATTGTACTTAAAAAATTCAATGTAGTAAAAAATTCTTGTAATAAAAACTAGCCCATGTGCTTTGAAATTTAATTTCTTAGGCCTCAAATCATAGAAATGTAGATATTATAAGTTATCTCTCTGATAATTGATGATGTAATTATAGGGCTGTTTTAAATTGGCTTTAACATGGAAGTAGCTTTCATGTTTTCTCATAATATATGGTAATATATGCTAATTTAAAATAATTTGCATAATACAGTGAAAGAGAATTCCATAATTTTGCTTCCTTTTCCCTAGAGATAAACACTATTACCAGTTGGGACTTATCCTCTCAGGCTTGTCATGTATAAATAATGATCTTTCATATCATAGGTATTCTTTTGTTACCTACTTTTTAAGTATACACACACACGTGTGTGTGTCCAGTTTAAGGTGTACTGATCTATGTCAGATCTTACAAGGAATACACAGATTTCTATTTCATGGATGTGCTATAATTTATTTTGCCAGTCCTTACTGGGGATAGATGTTATTTAGTTAGTTTATTCCTTTTTTTTAAAACAGTGACAGTGAACCATCTTGTACTTGTACCTTTGCCCATTTGTTCAAATATTTTTCTAAAGTTTTATTAAATTCTCAAAAATGATTTTGCTGGATCAAAGCACAAGATGCACTTAAAAAACTATGGTGAATGTTTCAATAAAAAGACGTATTACAGTGAAACAGTGGTCCCAACCTGTTTTGGCACCAGGAACTGGCTTCATGGAAGACAGTTTTTCGGTGGATGGGCTTGGGTTGGTATGGTTTTGGGTGATTCAGAGGAGCTTGGAACCTAGGTCCCGGGCACACCCAGTACGCAGTAGGGTCGACACTCCCGGGAGCATCTAAGGCCTGGCTGACCTGACCGCAGGCGGCCGTGTTGGGGGTCAGCGAGAGTACAGAGGAGGCCTGCCCACCTGCCCCTCGGCCTGCTGCAGGGTCTGATGCCTGGAGGACCCTTGCGGGACTGGTTCTGGCCCTGGGGCCGGGAGCTCCTGTGGTGAAAGGTGCGTCACCATCAGTGCCCTTCTGGGGCTCACAGTGCACTCTGTCACTTTGAGCACCCTCACTCCGTCATCCTGGACAGTGCGTCGTAAGGTTTAGTTTTTATTTCAACTTAAGCATTCACTGTATTTTTCATTCACCCCTTGTAGATGCGTCTTGAACATTTTCAAACATGCTATCACCTTCTCTTCCAAAGAGAATACCCCAGCTTATGTTCAACAACACTTTGAAAATTCCCATTTTTCAGCCGGGTGTGGTGGCACATGCCTGTAATCCCAGCATTCAGGAGGCTGAGGCAGGAGGATTGTTGTGAGTTCAAGACCAGCCTGGGCTACAAAGTGAGCTCAAGGCCAGCCTGAACTGCATAGTGAGACTCTGTCTCAAAAAATAGGGCTGGGGATTTAGCTCAGTGGTATAAGTGCCTACCTGGCAGGTGTGAGGTTGTGAGTTCAATCGCCAGTACAAAAAGAAAAGAAAAAGAAAATTCTCATTTTTCTACCTCATATTTTTAAACATCAATAAAAATAATGATTTTATTTGTGCCTGTGTATTTATATATACATATAATTATTGAGCATCTTTTATTTTATTTTATTTTATTTTTTATATTTTATTAGTAATAAAAGACAAGGCAGAAGAGAATCCCCCATACTTGCTACATTGCCCACTGTAAAGAGATGCTTGGGTTGCTGACCAGAGGCCTGGCCAAATCTACAAAACAAAAGTTGGTTGATGTTCCTTGGTTACCATCAATCCAGCCAGACCTCCGAAACAGCAGGTTGCTCACGGGGTGGGGTGGGGTGGGGAGAAGGAAGTGTTGTCCCTGATTCCAAGCCCGCGCACCGGTGCTGCTCGGGCTGGGCGGGGGCCCCTCGAGGGGCCCTTCTCGTTCTCCTCCAAGGTCCTGGGCTCAGGATCCCGGAAGGCAGTCCATATTGAGTCCTGATCAGTGCCTGCGCCACTTGGGCTGGGCGGGGCCCCTCGAGGGGCCCTTCTCGTTCTCCTCCAAGGTCCTGGGCTCAGGACCCCCAAGCATCTTTTAATGTAGTTTCTAAATACATAATTTTGTGAATTTGTCTTTTCCAAAATTGGTTTCTGGATACTTTTTATAAATTAAAGAACATATATCAAATGCTTTTCTGTATAAGGTTTTTTAAAAAAATTAATTAATTTTATTGGTACATTTAGGTATACATATTGATCACATCCATCATAGGGAATTTGGAGCTGTACATGACATATCTTGATTCTTCTTTCTTTCCCATTCTCCTCCCCTCCCTTCAACCTCTCTTCCCCTTTTTATTTACAAAGATTTTTTAAAAAAATGCATTTGGACCTAGTTTCAAGTGTTTATGTATTCTAATCTATCTAGATACTGCTATAGTTTCTGACCCTCATGTATTTGTTAGGAAAAAGTCACGTCCCAAAACTGTACAAATTTATTCTTTCATTTTTCTAGTACTTTTAAATGTTACTTAATCTTTAAGCTATCTGAAGTAATTTTTTTTGTCTGACATGAAACATAAATGTAGTTTTTTCATTCAACTGAATAGTAATTTTTTAACAATCATCATTAAATAATATACTGTTTTCTTTGCTAGTTAAAATTCCTCTTTTACTTCCATCTCTTGAAACAGTCTCATTGAGATTTTCCTTACAATTTTATTGTGCTTGTCTCTCAATTAGTGGAGTCTTTGAATTTTGCCAATATAATACTGCTGGTAATTGTTAATGTTTTAGTTAGTCAAGCCCTCCTTTCCACCTTTAAGTGAAATAAACTTCTATATATAGGTTTTGTGCATATCTTCTTAAATTTTACAATATCTGTTGTTAATTTGAATGGAATTCTTCCCACTCATCCCTCCTACCACACTTGAGAACAGATTGGTATATAAGGTGACTATTAATTTTCTTATACTTATGTTATATTTTGCCACTATTGTTTTAATTCTAATATTTTTTCACTTGATTTTTGGACTTTCTAGATATAGTTATCTATCTCTTTACAATATTTTACACTAATTTTCTGATCCTTATTTTTTGATTTGGCTTAACTATTAATTCATGTTTAAATCTAGAGTGGATGAATAATAGATTTTTTGTTTTATTTTTTATTTTAGTGAGAATGCATCTAAATCTTCATGAACTGGTAGTGTTTTCTCTAAGATTCTGAAATGTTTTTGATCATGTTAAGGAAGTTTTCCTCTTTTCCCAGTTTATTGAGAGTTTTGTTGGGAGCTAAGGTTATTTTACTGAATGTCTTCAAAGAAGGTAGTTATTGGAAAACTTTTCTCTTCGGTCTGTTTTTCTCTTTTACCTACTTACTTATTGAATTTTGTTTATGAATTGTCTAATGTTGATCCAGGCTTACATTCCTGAGTAAGTCTTATTATCTGAAGAATATATTGCTCTTTTAATACATCGCTATATTTTACCTGTGTTCCTAAGTAACTCACTGTTTCGGAGCTGCGTGAAGATGATGGTCTGTGCTTTTCTAAACGCGTTAGCAGGCTTCATTTCCGTTTATGCTTGACTCTGCTCTGAATTAGGCCAGGAAATACGTTGCTTTTGACAAATACAAGTGAAGGACACGACATTTTGTTTGGCACCAGTCGCACGCATCGGTGGTGATGGTGTATACAGTTCGTTAACCCCTACTCCAGTTTAGGGGAGAAGGGATTTAATTACTTCAGTGATGTTTATCAGTATGGTATTTCAGGGCCGTGACTTTGATCCTCAGTAAAAGCCGTGCTTACATAGTTTCCTTCTGCATTTTGCTGAATGAAGAGCCGCGTTTCCCGCTGTGACCGTGCGTCTGGGGGAAGGGTCCCCGGGCAGGGCGCCTCACTGCAGGGGTCCGGGGGGACGCGCGCTCCCGCTCTGCCATCTGCCCCCTGCACACCCAGATGCCGATGGGGAGTTAATCAGGGGTAATGCAGTCAGGATGCGGGTGTTAGATGCGTCTCACGCATTCCGGAGGCGATGGTAGAACCTGAACCCTGAATCAGCCGCATCTTGATTCGCGTGGAGTTGGCCGCTGAGCCGGAGCTCTGCTGCCCCTGGGGTGGCCGGTCCCAGGGGGCATCTTCTGTTATCCGCGGGTAAGGACGAAACATCAAGACTGTTTCCGCACGGCACGGGGGCCTCTTTACACATGGCTCAGGGATCCACGGCAGGGCGGAGGTCGCTCTTAGGGTTCAGTAGGGAAGCAGTGGTGCACCGGGTGGTTTTGGGGTCTGCGGAGCCCTGCGGTCTTCTCTCCGTGCTGGGGTGGGAGCCCAGGGCTCCGCGCGTGCCCGGTGAGGCTCCTGTCGCCGGCTGCGGCTTCAGCTGTAGACCCTTGTGCCATTACTATTAGGTCTTTATGCCACTGAAGTTGAGTCTCCTCGTCCCGAGTCACAAATATTTACAGCATGCTTTCTAAAAGTAAATGTGTCCTTTAAAAATATTCTGTGAGTTTTTCCAGACGAGCCCCTGAGGGTAATGCTACCGGTCTACCTGTGTCTGTTTCTCAGACAGCACCGACTCCAGCCCCTGCCCACCGCTGCTGTCACGCGTCTCCTGCGCCCTGACTGGCATCTCCACGTGATGCATGGAGTTTGGAATCCTGTCCTTATTGAATGTTGCACAGAAAACCACAAAATTCTGGAAGTCAACTATTTTTCAGACTATTTCATTAATGCAGACTTTAAGCTTTGAAGCCAGACTGATTATGTTTCTCTTATTTCCACTTAGAACAGTGTAACTATGTGATTTTCTAGTCACATCTGTTTCTGAAACTCAGCCCCCATAGCACCTATGATAACGAATGGTAAAAGTTGCATCTTTTTTTTTTTTTTTTAACATATTGGGCATTTTGTTTTCAGTTCTAAATATGCTTTATTCAAATTTAGATGACCAGGGAATAGGTTTAAACTCCAATGTGACTAAAGGGAATGTAAGTAATATATTGACATTTCTTTTTTAAGGGAAAATGTCACCATTAAAAATCAAAATGTCATGATGAAGGAGAAATTGTCCTGTGAAATGGCAGTTTAGCACATGAAGGGAAATGGGAAACTTGTTTGGAACATTTGTGAAACAAACTCTATGTAATAATGTTCCATTCCTATTGATATTTAATTTTTCAAATGAAGTGTTTCAAATAAATGTGAAATATTAGAATGAAATGGTACATATCTATGAAGGCCTACCCAGTTATGCATCAATTTCTGGTGGGGTCCCTAACTAGATATCATGTTATACGGACTAGTTGGGACATTACATTTAATATCCATAATAACTCATGAACGACCCCGTATCAGTGATGTAGATATGAAACTGTGCATTGAGCAATCAGACATTGTAGCCTTTCCTTCTGAAGAGACACGACGTTGCATTTTGGACACAGAACACCTCCAGTTAACCCTCACATGAAAATAACAGAGCTGGCCGCACCAACTCTGCAGGCTTCCCAGGCGGGGTCTCCCCAGGAGGGACACAGTCCTGTTCCTGTCCAAGCCCGCTTGGTTCCTGGCACCTCTGCTACCAGCCTCAGCGCTCCCCGTGAATTTTAATGTGGCGTGTGTGTGAGCACGAGGCAGACATCTGTGTCAGATGCACAGGGCTGAGAGCAGCGAGCCATTCCTCGGTGGCCGCTGGTCAATTATTAGGTGAACTTTCCTGGCGTCCACCTCACGTTGTTCATGGTGGCACCCCCAGTGCACGGTGCTCACAGGGCGATACCTTGCACGCAACAGCTGGATGAGCGCGAAAGGTCGTGCTGTCAACTAGAAAGTGAGGGTGTGCGCATCAGTCAGTGTTTACTAGAGAAACAGATATAACGTGAGGATTGGCTGATGATGGCCACCCCAGAGCCGATGAGGAGGTGTGCAGAGGGCGTCTGCATACTGGAGAGCGAAAGATTCCATCCAAGGTCTGGAGCTCACTGCAGTGTGCTGTGCGAGTCCGTATCAAGAGGTTGATGGGTCTGTGATGGAAGCCAGGAGATGATGTGCAAGCTGAAGGCGAAGACTGGAGCTCCTCTGAAGAACAGAAGCAGATCCACCTCCCTCATTCCCTCTTTACACCATCCAGGTGACCATCTGCTCTAGGGTGGGTCTTCTACACCCTAGGGTGTGGAATTGCTGAGCTGATTTAGTTGAGCTTCTCTTAACTAAAGTTCTCCAGTTGACACACACACTCAACCGTCACAGTGTGGGAGCCTCTCGTGACTGTGCACAGGTTAAAGGGGGCGTCGTTGCTTTCCTGTGAGAGTCCTTTTGTAATGAAGGGGCACCGAGCTAAAGGACTGAGGGGGAAAGAGGAGGCTGGGGTAGAAAGCCCATCGGTCAGGGAGGCTTCCCAGGAAACAGCCGCAGGGCCTGTAGCAGGAATTGCTGGACGATGGAGTGAGTCGTACGTCTGGGGACACGAACATCTGAAGCCATTCTCCACCTGCTTCCCCTAGCCAGGTCTGCTTAGTCTGCTCTGAGTCAAATGCACCTTTCCTCCTTTAATTTTGGGTGTCAGATATTTTGTTTCAGCAGTGAGGAAAGTAACTAAGACAGCTTCCTAAAGGAGAAGGCTTTGGTAAATTTCTTTAAATGCACCACCTTTTATAAGCGAAATATAAAGGGCCGGGAATTTGGCTCAGTGGCTTAAACGCCTGCTTGGCAGGCACGAGGTTATGAGCTCAAACCCCAGTACCAACAACAACAACAAAAAGGAAATATAAGACACTTAATTTGTTGAGAGACGTGTGCATGTGTGTCCTTAGCTGTGCCTCATTTCTGTTGACTTCTGTGATGGTGTAGACGATCGCATTGTTTGTGGAGGGAGCAGTGGGGAGAGCTCGTGGCTCACAGAGCCTGGTGGCTGTCAGGCCCCCGACGTCCCTGCATCACACAGTGACACTGACTGGGTCACACGCTGTTAATTGTAAATGAGTTGTGTTACCTGTTTGTGACTGTGCATTAAGTAATTGAGTTTACTGTGGGAAAATAACTTGGGGAAAGTCCGCAGAGTTAATGGTCTCATTCTTTTCCTGCTTGATCTGCAGTGATAGTCCCTCTCTCCCTCCTTGACGTTCATGAGGAGAGTTGGGCCCGGTGTGGGGCAACAGTTTTCCCAGGGCCACCTACCAGCAAGACAAGGGTGCGTGCCTGGGCTCAGGCACCGTGCACAAGTGTGTGTGCGTCCCAGCTGGGTGGCTTTGCTCAGCCACTACCCTGTGTCACAGAGCCCAGATTATAAGGCACACCGTCCCCTGGCTGGTCACTCTCTGCCTCTGCCTGTCGCCCTGGTCTCATGGGGCTGCTCTCCCCCTGTAGCCATCCTGGCTTCGGCTCCACCATGGAGCCGTGGTCTCTGCCCCTCTCCTCCCCTCAGCTCTCCACCTGGCTGCAAGTCAGCTCTCCTGCTTCCTTCTACGCTCACCTCCTGAAGGGAATGTAAGACGTCTTCATGTCAATATTAGCGGTTAGCTGCGATGCAGTCCATTCTCCCAGGACCTACGCTCCTGTCCTCTCCCAGTCTCGGCTTACACACGGGCACTTGCTTCAGGCCTCAGGCTCGGCTTCCTTGGTCAATGTCTTCTCCTCTGCCTGTCCCTAAGTGCGGTGCTCCTTGGGCTCAGCCCCCTCCCCCTGCTCTGGCATCTCCAGGTTTGGCTCCCGCTTCGAAGCTGAGCCTCCCAAGGCTGCACCTGCAGCCGGGTTTCTGCGGAGGTTCTGTGCCTGTGTGCTCCCGCCCACGCGGCCCAGAGCCAGTGCAGAGTGGCCGCCTCTCCCCAGGGACTCTGTCCTGTTTGGCGATATTTCTGCTCGCCTCTGCCTCACACCAGAAACCTGGCCCCTCTCATGTTCCCTTGTCTCCGGTCCTCACTGCTTCCCTCGCATTAGGAGCCTGCGTCAGCTCCTCAGTGCCTTTGCTCCTAGTGTGTGGTGGCCGCCCTGGCATCGTCTGAGTTCGGTCTGCATCTGCTCTACAGGAATCTGTGCTTTTCATGCAACTCAGGCCTTCGGTTTGCTCAGTTCTCCAGCATGCTAAGCCCCGCCTGACACATCGAGTAGTATTGGCCGTGTGTTTGAAGACAGCGGCCTCTCCGTGGCCAGGGCTGGAGCTCTTCTGGATTCCAGACCGTGCTGGGCCTGAGCTTTCGGGGGTTTCAACGAGACTTTTTGCTTCCAGGTTTGATCTGGAAGTTCCTGAAACCAGAATGAATATCAGTAGTATGCTGTCCTGATTTATAGCCCTGGGATGATAAGGCTCACGTGTCTGTATTTGTGTTTGTCTTTTAGTTATAACTTACTAAATTTTACTGAGACATTTTTAAGAGACTTCTTTCAAAATAAGGTTTATTCCCATCTCTTACACTAAAAGAGAATGTCACCTTCATGTGCTGGATTTATGCAGCTGGATTTCTGCTTCATGAAACAAAGATTACTTGTAATCGTAGTTCAGCAACTGATGTTTTTATTTCAGTTCTTTAAGGCTTTCTAAATTTGTTCTGGCTTAACAAAGAATTGTGTAGGAACTGTTTACTGAAGAACAACTTACCAAAAAAGAAAAAGAATATACGATGGTGTCCGAGATGTCAAACATGTTCATCATGTCTGAGGTAGGAAAACTTGGGCATGACATTTCTTTTACTCACCTTTAATTTTTATTTAATGCTTCACTATCCTTTGTGTATGTGTTAAAACATACATTACATAACATTTACCATTTTATTCCTTTTATGTGTGTACAGTTCTACAGCATTAAGTGCATTCACATTTTTGGGTTACTTCAGTATACTTTTCCCTGCAATTATTATATTGAAATAATTTAATATTTTCATGAGTGAGAGCCAAGGCTGTGCTTGCACCAAATAAGCAGATTTTCCTTAGCTAGCTTATGAGTGTGTTGTAAATCAAATGATTTGTTTGTTGAATTTTGCTAAGGAATTTGGAGCATATCTAATCTTGAGCTAGGAGAGAAGCATGTCAGTGGGGATTAATGGAAACAAGTTTATTAATTTAGCTTATGTGAGTAAATTTTTACAGTTTTAGTTTAATAAAGTGTTTAAGGAGCTAAAACATTTTACTGTTATATAAGAAAGAGTCTCATTTAATTATTATTAGTATGCTATTCCTAACAGTGGATAAGTAACAGTGTTGTAGCAAATAATGAAGAAAATCCCCAACATTTGGCCATTTCTGCCTTATATTTCCAAATGAATTCTAAGATTAAAAATGAGCCCATCACATGAGATAGGACAGAAATTGTCTTTTTGATCTGAATACTTTAGAAATAGTATTTATAGGTAAATCAGTGTCTTGTGTTGTTTTAATAAAAGAATAAAACATGTATCTCTTCCTTTACTGATTTATGAAATTGTTCTTGATTCTGGTGATTAAATATTTTATAAATTATTTATGTACTTTAAGAATACAGTAGAACAAAATGTGAAATGTTACCTTGGAACGTTCAGGGTCATTCAAGCTCTACTTGGTTTATTTGGTTTAACTTGTTTTAATGTGCTCTCTTTGTGAGAAATGTTAATTTGGAAACTTAAGTGTGGAATGGTAGGAAATAGGACTGGACTGGATACTTGAGTAATCCTAACACCCAGCAGGAAAGGGGGCTAATCGTGCGCTTTGGGGACAGGGGTGTCACGGCATGCTGCTCGCCCCTGGGGATTGGAGCTTGGTTGCTGCTCTTGTCCCAAGATAGGGCGAGGGGCAGTGGGTGGGGTCTTCAGCCTCTTGCCTTCGTTCAGAGTGAGGAAACTGCGTTTTGAAAACTGGGAGATCTCTCTACTTCATAAAAATCTGCTAGCTGGACGTTTGTCAGGACCTCTGTTGCCTGTGCAGTTGTTCGCTTGGCCAGAGGCCGAGATGACCAGATCCGAGCTGAGGATAAACCAGGCTTCTCTTGGTGCACGCCCAGGGCACCTGTTCCACGCACAGGCTGCACAGAACGCAGCGTGAATCGCTCCTGTTTCTTCCTCGCTCTTTCGTATTTATCGGCAAGGGAGACCTGTAACAGGTCCTTGAACTGTTTTCAGCCTGTTCACCTCAACTGGTCTTTTCTCCCTGCAAATCTGCCAAGACTCCCCAAGGGGCCAAGGTATGGGGGCCAGGGTTCTGGGGAACAGATCATGGCCATGAAGAAGGCCAGAAGGTTTGGGGGTCATCCACTCTCCCTGAGCCCCCTCTTCACCTCCCTCCCAGCCCACTGAAGCCAGTGGGTAGCATGAGCACGGGAAGCGATTGCTGTCTGAATCAGAAGTTTTCCTTTACTATGGCAGAACTGTAGGAGCCCTGGAGTCCTGAACCGTTTCCAGCATATTTTAATATAAAACAATCTTGGCAGTCGGCATCAGCAGACAAGCTAATTACTTGTTCACACATGCTTTGGCCAGGTTTTCGCTCGTTTGGGGCCTTGTAATAGCTGTGAATGTTGTCCTTTGTAAGACAACAACTTAAGAATTGCGTCTTTCCCCCAGGTTCCACGTTTTAAGGCATTTTGGGCTAAGTTTTTCAATCATATAGAAATTGCAGGGCAAGGCAGGATGTAAGCATTATAGGGCCGGTAGATTCTTTTGTGGGCTTCATAAAGACATTTGTCTCTCAACTGAAGAGAGGCCTTGACCTAAGAAGATATCACAGAGCAGAGAGCCTGAGGGGAAAGCTGTTGCTGGTGGTAGACACACGGGACCCAGGACCCTCATTCCCATTTCAGGCTTGTGAGGAACTATGGGGGGGTTACAGCTCTGCTGACAAGAATTCTATGTGGACCCAGATCTTCTAACACAGAGGTAATTTTAATGTGAGAGCTGTCGGCATAAGAGCAAGTCCAGCGGCTCGCTTCACAGGCAGTCAAAGCCTCACTGACCATCGCGTTTCCATCTCCCTCTTTATTTTATTTATTAATGTATTTATTTTTTCTTTTTTCCCCCCAAATCCATTTTATTCAAGAATAAAAAAAAAAAAGAAAAGAATAAGAAGAAAAAAAAACCCACAACAAAATTTCAAAGCATGGCAGTCAGGGGCCAACAATGGTACACACATTGGACATTGTCATCCCCAAATCCCCTCTTTACTTTGCTCGGTGGGTGAGCCATGCTCAGCCTCGGTGTTAGGTGCCTGCCATGGGGGTGTGGGAGGATGCTCACGACCTGAGATATTCCTGCATGTGTGGTCGTGACAGATTTAAATGGGTTCTAATAGAGCATATACATATAAACAGCTGAGGAGCTAGGGTTGTTTTTTAACTTAAGGATGAGGAAATTAAAAATAGCAATTCTCTGAGAAAGCAGGAGCTAAGCTGCCAAATGCCAGGACACGGAGCAGCAATATTCTGTGCTCTAAGTTGGGTAATTTATATCTTTGTCGCTTGGGGATCTGATACACATTTGAGTCAATGAATCATCTACCAGCGCCATAGAACTAAAGCAAATTTTGTTTCCTTTTCACAGGCAGGATTTTAGCCAATTAAATAATAAATCACTTTGCTTTTCCTGAATCATAGTACAGGAAGGCTGAGCTAAATGGGCCTCTGAGAGGAGATTCTGCCCTGTGTGAGGTGTACCAGTGATACTGTATTTTTAGTGCATCGCTAATGATTTGTCTTTAGTATTCAGAGGTGCAGGATGAATTCAGTTCTTGCAGCTCCCCGGACCCTGTCCAGCATCTGTCTGTGGTCCCCCAGCGATGGCCCCAGGCATGGGATGTACTCTCCTTCCTCCTCAAAAGTAGCCTTACACACACTGAACTTTACGAAGAACAGGCAGGAGAATTTTTTCTTTTGAGGTGCACAAGAACCATGTATTATATATACAGGTTACTAATTTCTGTTTAAAGAGCTGAGACTAAGATTCAGCAATGTTAAGTGACTTCCCAAGGTGATAGTTCCAGTGAGTGGAATGATAGCAACTTGAGCTAGTTACTTCTTAAATGAGTGCGTATTCGTCATGCGGAGTAGTGGTTTTTGTCTTGGCGTGTTCCCACACGCATACAGCATGTTTAGATCTCTCCACCCTGCCTCCTCACCCCCTGCCCCCACCGCTTTATTCCCTTCTTTGCGATGTTATTTTTGACCTGAGCACCATGCCCTTTGTAGACCCTGTGCTGCCTCTTTGGAATGCTGATAGAATCGGGCATTCTAAGAGTATATTAAGATTCTTTGAGGAAATTTGTTCGTGGGAGAATAATTTGAATTGATAATGTGGTTGGAAGCATTATTAAATAGAGTGAAAGGTCTAAAGAAAGATGCAATTTGAAGTGGTAACTGTCAGTCGTTCAGTGAAAAGGAGTTGACAGTACCAGATACGTTGGCCAGTCCAAGGCTGAGAGGAAACCCCGGTGTATTTTGAGCATTCAGAAGACTGGGCCTGGATTTGGGAAGGCAGTGGGTGAGAGGCCCACATTCGCTCAGGAAGCACACTGCCACCTGGTGTGTTTCACCTGCATACGATCTGCTGGTCTCAACAGGTGACATTTGATGTCCTGTAGGAAGGGCCTCCTGAGAAATTCCCTGGAATAAACAAAGATCAGCGATGTATGCTTAATGCTTTTCTTTTCATTGAAAGGACACACGGACCCTTGCAAAATGAGTTCCTTCTGCAGCAAATCCATTAGCAGTGCCTCTTTTCTGACACAGTGAAGGGTGAATTTT
This sequence comes from Dasyprocta punctata, assembly GCA_004363535.1. Classification (NCBI taxonomy): domain Eukaryota; kingdom Metazoa; phylum Chordata; class Mammalia; order Rodentia; family Dasyproctidae; genus Dasyprocta; species Dasyprocta punctata. The sequence goes on from RJWM01020075.1 coordinate 12,775, forward strand.
AGGCTGGCCTCTGTTCACGTAGCCACACTCGGCCAAGGGGCTCAGGAGTGTTTCTGCATGTATTTATTTCCTAAAGAGCTTGATTCATTGTTTGCTGATTACTTTGCAGGATCCTTCCAACCAGAAATGCGGCGGGAGGAAGAAGACAGTATCGTTCAGCAGCATGCCCTCGGAGAAGAAAATCAGCAGCGCCCAGGACTGCATCAGCTTCATGCAGGCCGGCTGCGAGCTGAAGAAAGTGCGGCCCAACTCGCGCATCTACAACCGCTTCTTCACCCTGGACACCGACCTCCAGGCGCTCCGCTGGGAGCCCTCCAAGAAAGACCAGGAGAAGGCCAAGCTGGACATTGCGGCCATCAAGGAGATCCGGCTGGGGAAGAACACGGAAACATTCAGGAGCAATGGGCTTGCAGACCAGATCTGCGAGGACTGCGCCTTTTCCATACTCCATGGGGAAAACTACGAGTCTCTGGACCTGGTGGCCAACTCTGCAGACGTTGCCAACATCTGGGTGTCTGGACTGCGGTACCTGGTGTCCCGCAGTAAGCAGCCCCTGGATTGCGTGGAGGGCAGCCAGAGCACCCCACGGTTCTTGTGGCTGAAAACAGTGTTCGAAGCTGCAGATGTCGATGGGAATGGGATCATGGTGGAAGACACAGCTGTTGAGTTGATAAAACAGCTCAACCCTACTCTGAAGGAATCGAAGGTCAGGTTAAAGTTTAAAGAAATCCAGAAGAGCAAAGAAAAATTAACCACCCGAGTGACTGAAGAGGAGTTTTGTGAAGCTTTTTGTGAACTTTGCACTCGGCCGGAAGTGTACTTCTTACTTGTGCAGATATCGAAAAACAAAGAATATTTGGATGCTGATGACCTCATGCTGTTTTTGGAAGCGGAGCAGGGAGTCGCCCACATCACGGAGGGTATGTGCTTGGACATCATTAGGAGGTTCGAGCTCTCTGAGGAAGGGCGTCAGAAGGGGTTTCTTGCCATCGATGGCTTTACCCAGTACTTACTGTCACCAGAATGTGACATTTTTGATCCTGAGCAAAAGAAGGTTGCCCAAGATATGAGCCAGCCCTTATCTCATTACTACATCAATGCCTCCCATAACACCTACCTAATAGAAGACCAGTTCCGGGGCCCAGCTGACGTCAATGGCTACGTCAGAGCTCTGAAGATGGGCTGTCGAAGCATCGAGCTGGACGTGAGTGATGGTCCGGATAATGAACCGATCCTTTGCAATCGAAATAATATGAGCACGCCCCTGTCCTTCCAGAGCGTCCTGGAGGTGATTAATAAGTTTGCCTTCATTGCTTCTGAGTACCCGCTCATCCTCTGCCTGGGGAACCACTGCTCCCTGCCCCAGCAGAAGGTCATGGCCCAGCACATGGCAAAAGTCTTTGGTGATCAGCTCTACACGGAAGCCCCCTTGCCATCCGAATCCTACCTCCCGTCACCAGAAAAGCTAAAAAGGATGATCATTGTGAAAGGAAAGAAACTGCCTTCTGATTCAGATGCGCCAGAAGGAGAAGTCACAGATGAAGACGAAGAAGCTGAAATGTCTCGCAGGATGTCTGTCGATGACAGCGCTGAGCAGAAGCGTATATGGCTGTGCCGCGAGCTGTCTGATTTGGTATCCATTTGTAAATCTGTTCAGTACAGAGATTTTGAACTGTCTATGAAAAGCCAGAACTATTGGGAAGTTTGTTCATTTAGTGAGACAGAGGCCAGCCGGATTGCAAATGAATACCCGGAGGATTTTGTCAACTATAACAAGAAGTTTTTATCAAGGGTCTACCCAAGTGCCATGCGGATCGATTCCAGTAACTTGAACCCACAGGACTTTTGGAATTGTGGCTGCCAGATCGTGGCAATGAATTTCCAGACTCCGGGTCCGATGATGGACCTGCACACGGGCTGGTTCCTTCAGAACGGGGGCTGTGGCTACGTTCTGCGGCCGTCCGTCATGCGAGACGAAATTTCTTACTTCAGCGCCAACACAAAGGGCATTGTACCTGGCGTGTCTCCTCTGGCCCTGCACATCAAGATCATCAGTGGCCAAAACTTCCCAAAGCCCAAGGGAGCATGCGCCAAAGGGGATGTCATCGACCCGTACGTTTGTGTGGAAATACATGGAATCCCAGCAGACTGTGCTGAGCAAAGAACTAAAACTGTACAGCAAAACAGCGATAACCCTATTTTTGATGAAACTTTCGAGTTCCAAGTGAACCTTCCCGAGCTGGCCATGATCCGCTTTGTGGTTCTGGATGATGACTCCATCGGGGACGAGTTTATCGGGCAGTACACCATCCCGTTCGAATGCCTGCAGCCCGGGTACCGGCACGTCCCGCTGCGCTCCTTCGTGGGGGACATCATGGAGCACGTGACCCTGTTCGTCCACGTAGCCATAACCAACCGCAGCGGTGGGGGGAAGGGGCAGAAACGCAGCCTCTCGGTGAGAATGGGGAAGAAAGTCCGGGAGTACACCATGCTCAGGAACATCGGGCTCAAAACCATCGACGACGTCTTCAAAGTAGCGGTTCATCCCTTGCGAGAAGCCATAGAGATGAGAGAGAACATGCAGGTAGGAGGATGAGCCCGTCCCCACAGGGCGTGGGCTGTGGTGCCGGGCGAGTGCTCCGATTTGCACGGCGTGCTCGCAGGTGCGGTGTCTGGTGCTGCCTGTGCGATGGATTGTTCAGCCCCACCTCAGTCAGTTAACTGAGAATCAGCGTAGTGAAATGCTGTCCCTCCATAGCATCCTGAGCACACAGCGGAATCTGCGCACGCACACATGGAGCGATGTGAAGGCAAGGGAAAATGTGTGTCATACACAGTACGTGCTCAGACCTACTAAGCACAGGTGGATGTGTAGATATTTGTAGATACAAATCAAAACAAATGTAATAGCTATTAAGTTTATTTTTTAGTTGCTTAGTGTATAATAAATCAAGACCTATGAGAACAAACGAAGTTAAACAAACAAGATTCCACAGTTAGATTTACTGAGAATGACTCAGCCTTCTCTTATAAATGCAGTTGGGTTCCGTCAGGCTCTCTGTATTCTGGAGTCAGTTAATGCCAGTCTCTGATCACATCCGTTTGCTCCACGTAAGGTAGGAGAAGCAATTACGCTTACACAGCAGGGTCAGGGCTTGAGTTCGGTGAGCGGGTGTGGACGTGGCCTGCTTGCTGTGCCGAAGTCCAGGGTCTGTGTCCTGTCTATGAATTTGTGTATCTGTGCTGAGCCTTTCTCCCAGGTGCAGGCCAAAGTTGCTAAGCAGGGCTCAGATGAGTTCTGACCACATCTTTGCACAGTGCAAAGTGAACACTCCAGCTCACCGTGTTCCTTTAGCTAACATGTTCTGGGGTGGTCCTCCTCAAAACTCCCTGCTTTCAAGACACCAGATAAGCTTGTGAAGGTTCAGCCGTTGTCAGATACTGCAGAGGTTAAATAGCAGCAGTAAACTTTCACTCTCTGAGGGCCTAACACCAAAGCTCACTGTCTGTCACATGGTGCAGAGCCATGACTTACGGAGAACTTTTTTATTGTATCCCTTTGACAGAGAAATACCGGAGTAAGCTTAAAGTAGATTTTAAATAGCCCAAATGGTAGAGAACAGTCATGTCCCTAAATCACGGCTGGATTTTAACTATGTGCTTTGAGGTGTGTTACCTTAACTGCTTTTTTAAAATAGGCTCCAAACATCAGCATCTTCTATGTGGCTTTTTCCGATTCCGTTTTTGCGCAACCATACATCCTTAGACATCATTTCTATATGTAACTTCACATGGTGCATTTTATATAGTTCTGTATATTTCTTTAAATAGATCCTTTATATTTCATATGTTTAGAACATATATTAGGAAGAGCTGGTTGTAAAGTTTCCACAGGAAGTATTCATAATGTATATATCTTCACAGAAAGTATTTTGGGCTAAGGATAATTTGGAGCCTAATCATTGGAAAAATGAATATGATCACTGTCATTAAATTAATGAGAGCTTAGTAGTTAGATATACTGTTCACTGTTAATAAGGTGGAAAACAGTCGTAATTCCTGTTGAAAAGGATTTCTTAGACTATGGCATGGACAAATGCAGCTCTGCATGAGATGCATTTTCAGTGCGTGTGTTCGCCTGTGTGTGTGCTTGTGTGTGTGTGTGTGTGCCTGTGTGTATGCCTGAGTGTGCCTGTGTGCCTGTGTGTGTCTGTGTGTCCCTATGTGTGTGTGTGCCTGTGTGCCTGTGTGTGTCCCTGTGTGTGCATGCCTATGTGTGTTTGCAGAGTGTGTGCATGTGTGTGCCTGTGCGCCTGTGTGTATGTGTGTGTTTGAGCGTGTGTGTCTGTGTGTGTGCCTATGTGCCTGTGTGTGTGCCTGTGTGCCTGTGTGTATGTGTGTGGGTTTGAGCATGTGCGCCTGTGTGTGCCTGTGTGTGTGTGTACCTGTGTGTGTGCCTGTGTGTGCGCGTGTGTGGAGTTTTGGGGGTGACAGGTCCCGTGCCCATCGGCGGACAGAGGCACAGAGGCGGAGCAGCTGCAGCCCCCCCGCCAGCAGTGCCCAAGGGGGAGGCGCCTTCCAGGGCAGGCCGGCCCGCTGCACGGTCAGGAGGTGCCGCTGCTGCCTGCTCTGCTCCCGCAGCCCCGCGTGTCTCGGTCTCCACTGCTTTGTTTGGTGCGTGTTGGCGGCAGCTGCTGAGACACGAGCGGGATGGAGTCGTGGTGTCACCACCGCAGTCTCCGCGCCCGGGCACCCCGGCGTGGACCGCGCGTGCCCCTCTGTGCTCCGCCTGCGTGCCGGGCCGTGCACAGCCGTGTGACCCTGCTCTCCTGCCCCCAGAATGCCATCGTGTCCGTGAAGGAGCTGTGCGGGCTGCCACCCATCGCCAGCCTGAAGCAGTGCCTGCTCACACTGTCCTCGAGGCTCATCACGGGTGACAACAGCCCCTCGGTCTCGCTGGTGGTGAGAGACACCTTCCCATACCTGGAGCCTCTGGGCGCCCTTCCGGACGTGCAGAAGAGGATGCTGGCTGCTTACGACCTGGTAGGAAGTGCGACCCGTGGGCATTGTCTGTGTGTGCGTGTCCCCAAGGGCGGGGCCCTGGGGTGGAGCCGCCGCTGTAAGCCCGGCCCACTCAGCCGCCAGCTGCTCTCAGTGAGAAGAAAGACGAGGGCTTAGTCCATCCGCTGCACGTGACGAGATGCAGCTCTTCACCAACGGCGAGGTTAAACCCTCCCCCAGGGAGCTGGAGAGCCGCCGTGCTGGGTGGCACTGGGCAGAGTGCGTAGGAAGCCAGGCTCCTCGTCCCCTGCGTCCGTCCCTGGCATAGCCCACATCTTGTGGCCCGTGCTGGCTGCCCAGGCTCCAGCGTAACGTCTGCGTCCCGACTGTCTGGCGCCTTGAGGAGGAGGAGGACGGAGCTTTTCGCTTTCGGGACCATTTCCCTGAACCAGCGTAGATCGTCTGGGGTTGGCGCCCAGCCGCGCTCAGCTGCAGTGAGGTGGGGGTGCGGGGTCGTGGGGATCTGTGCTCAAAGCTGTCCCCTCGTTCCTGTGAAACAGCGAAGGGTCGGGACGCAGACAGATGTGCTCTGGAGGTGACCGGGCAGTTCACCCTCCCACTCGGGAAGCACGAAACGTGAGGCTCATTCCGCCCTAGCAGGCGCGTTTCCGTGGCGAGCGCGAGCAGTGCGGTGAGCCAGGAGTGCGCGCTGCCGGGCGGCGGCTTCCTGAGCTGGGCGCGGCCACCGGGCCAGGCCCGTCTCTGCCGGGGTTCAGGGAGAGGAATGTGGGAAACCCTGGCCCTTTCCAGCGACCTGGCTCGCTGCCTTTGCTTTGGAAGTGTGGTTCCTCTGATGCGGGATTGAAGGGAAGGAGCGTTCTCACCCGCCTCCCTCCAGTGGGAAAGCAAATGGATACATGTGTGTGTGTGTGTGTATATATATACACACTTTTTTAAAGAGAAAATGTTGACAGCATAGGTTAAAATATTTATTAATTGCCTCTGTATGTTTCCTTCCTTAGGATTTACTCTAAGACAACAGAGATGTGACTATTTATTTTTAATCATGCCAGTGTAAAGGTGTCAGGTGAATCCCACGTGGTAACCCGTGTATTCCTTGGGAGTCACGCAGGCAGCGTTGGCGGGGCACGTGGTGGCGTAGACCCGGGCTGCGACGTGTCCTGTGGAAGCGCCACAGTTTGGGCCCCGCAGCAGCAGGATGGAGCCGGTGGCCCCTTTTGCGCCTGCCACGCGAGCTGGGCCCCGAGCTGCTCCTGTGCGCAGAGAGGTGGCGGCCGTGTTTCTGCCCTCTCTTCTCTCCACGCTCCCCAGTCTCTTCACAGCGAGTCTGCCGACCCCGTGAATGACAGCAGATGCCAGCGAAAGCTGCTGCGGAAAGAGTGGGGCCGGCGCCCCCCCAGAGCTTCCCCAGGGCCCGGTTCACCTCGGGCCGAGTCTCAATTTTCATGAAATCAATTTTTTCATCATAAAAGCAGGCATTGAAAGCTGTTCAGTGAATAGGTGTAATTGGCATCTAAGAGGTGAAATTAGGGTCCCAGTTGCCATAGAGACAGACAGCTGAAATCGCTCCGTCCCTGCCGCTGAGGAGGGACCCGCTGGGGCCGAGCACTGGGGTAGCGTTTCCCGCACGCTCGCCCGGCGCTTTGTCCTCCGCTGCCGCTGCCGCGCAGCCGTCGCCGCCTTTGTCTCTCCGTGCCGGCGGCCCTCGGGCTCCCGAAGTTTAAAGCAGGCGGCTGTGGTGGCAGAAATCCTCCAAGGAAGGCCTGCACGTGAACACGGTCTCAGCTGTGAGGGAGGGTCGCTGTCCCTGGATGCCACACTGGAGCTGCTGCTGTGCTCCTCTGGGGTGGGTTCTGGGGCGACAGCCCTGAAGTGAGGCTGTCACGTTCACGGTTCAGGGGCCGCAGGGTATTCGCTGGTGTCTTTAGTGCTTGCGGTGAATTGCTGTTGATTTTAATGGTGTCTCCAGAGCTCCTGTGCAGGTCCAGGGGTTTGTGTGAGGACAGACAGACGGATCCTGTCACTGTCCTCACACCAGCAAGAACTGTCATCGTCGATCGTCGAGATATCAGATAATAACAAGTGCTGGCGAGGCTGCGGGGCAGGGGGCCTTCTGCACTGCTAGTGCGATGTAAACTGGCACCACCACTGTGGAGAGTGGCGTGGAGACTTCTCAGAACCTGAAAACTGGAACTCCATTCAACCCAGCTCTCCCCCTCCTAGGTACCTTCCCGAAAGAGTCAAGGTCATCCTGTCGCACTGACGCACACCCATGTTTATAGCAGCACAACTCGTAACAGCCAACTCTTGGAAGTGGTCTCTGTGTCCATCAGCAAAAAGTGTGATATCCCCACACAGTGGGGCACTACTCTGCCCTAAAGAAGGATAAATTTGAGTCATTTGCAGGCACACTGCTGGGGGCAGCAGAGAAGTCAGTTCTCGTCAGGAGCTCAGTAATGGGTGGACACAGAGAGGCCAGGCAAGGGCTCTGCCGGGTGCTGTAGCGGGCCTGTGCTTCGTTACACGCTCATTGTTACACGCTCGTCAGAACTCCCAGAATCCACCCCACTGTGGTGCACACTGTGGACTTAGCTCACAGGACTGCAGCCGCGCCGTCTGGTGGACTGTGGTGAGCACGGTCCCTCACGGGACGGGCGGTAGAGGGACAGGTGCTGGGGACTCTGTGCTCCCTACCCAACTTCTGTCACTTCCAACTTCTCATAAAAGCAGTCTGAAAACATCAACAGTTTTATTGTTAATGAAGTGCATTTGGGGGAATAGGATGGAAAACTACCCCAGGCTCAGTGCCTGGTGGGGGGACAGGGGTTCCCCAGCAGACACGGCCCAGAACGACCCCAGCCGCTAAAAAGCTGCGGACTCTGCTTAGGATGCAGAACGACCTGAGAGCCTTTCTGTGTGGAGAGCTGAGCTTGTGCCGGGGTTGCAGACGCAATTCAGGCGAATCCGACAGCCGAGTTCACGGAGGACCTGCTGGCCGGCCTGAAGGTGCGCTGCTCACCGGTGGAGAGGAGGACGCGCTCTTAAAACACTGATCCTGAGTTTGTCTGTGCAGATCTTTTGTCAGTGGAGTGCATGCGGGTGACTTGAGGCGGCCACTACCTAATACCTGCCCAACCAGTAGCTGGAAATGTCTTCCTGCCTTGAAACTCACTTTAACGTCAGCGGTGCAGCTTCAGTGCTGTTCCAGCAGGCCGGGTCGATGTCTGGTGTTTTGTAGCAGACTGGATGGTTTGTGTGGCTTGGCCTGAGATGACCAGCGGACACAGTCCTCCTCACCACCCCACGCAGCTTGGGCCTCCTGTCTGTTTGTTCTTGGCTACTTGGAGTTTCAAACTTGCAAACAAGTCCTTTGGATCCAGACTTTTTATCTCTTTTAAAATGTGAAGGCCTCTCTGGGCCACAGTGTCCCAGCTCACACACTTCATTCAGACTTCTGCACAGACCCAGTGGAGCCCGTTCCTCTGGGCCCTTCCTGCTCAGGGACACTAGGTCCCCAGGGCTGGGCGAGGTGGGTGCTGTGCTTGGGCGTAGCCCTGTTCATGATCCCTACAGTGCCAGGAAGAGGGCTGTGTCCTATTTAGGGCAGCGACTGAAGAAGAGGTGACCTCCGTGGTGGGACACAGTGTCTCCTCACGTCTGGAGTGGGTGTGTGCTGTCCCTGGAGAGATGCCCAGGGACGGTCTCCTCCCCAGTGCAGCTGAGCAGCAGCGACCAGGGACACAGAGAGGGCATTGATGGCTCCACGCCAGCTTGAAAGAGGGGCGCTGGGGACCCCAGACTGCTGGCCCTGCAGTTCTTCAGGACTGTCCCTGACCATAATTGGAAGCCAGAGGGCCATTTCTGAGTCACTTGTCCCTTTATCACCCTGTGACTTTTTTTAATTTTAAAGCATATATAACAGAATAAAACCATTCAAAACAAACCAGTGTAAGAGATACAGGACTTCAAAACATTACAAAATCAATGATAGTTACCATAATGCCTTTTGATGTCTTCAAAATAGCTGCAGATAACTTCAAACACAGTGAAAATCAAACAGAACAGAACAGAAACAATAAAAACAAAACAATGAATGCGATAAAGAACTTTAAAACAAGCCAATAGTAAATCCAAAATTGCTACCATAATATATCTTGCTATCCTTGAAATAGCTTCTCCTGCCATCAGATTTAATATAATCAAATAAAACAAATGAGAATAAAACTCAACCCAACAAAGCAATGGAAATGACATAGGAACTCAGAATAAGACCATAGGGAATCAACAATGGCTGCAACCCTCAGAAGGAGACACCCCTAGATGCCACACTGCTTGGTGATATCCTCTGAACCTATGATCAGACCACTGGCCCTAGACCTGCAATGTTAGTGAAACACCAAAGCACCACAGGCATCCAATTGCATTTCACCTTGATAGCTGTCATCACATCCTGTGTTTCTCCAGATAAGCCGTTTGCTTATGGGGTGGAGGGGGGCAGGATGGATATTTCTTGTTGGCCAGCCCGCGTGCCGCAAGGGGCTGGGGTTTGGCTGTTTCCCAGTCTGGCTGTGGCCCGTGTGTGGCGCTGGTTCCCAGACTGGGCTTGTTTGCTGTGTGGCCATTGTTCTCTCTAACCCCAGTCTATGACTGGCCCGCCCTGTGATTTTTAAGGTTTTTTTTCTTTTTCTTTTTCTTTTGTAATCAGATCTCTGAGACACCAGACTTCCGCTCACTGGAATCTCATTTTCTCTAGAAAAATCCCCATGGCATGGAAAGACACAGAGAGCTATTGTCTCTACCATCAGTGCCAAATAATCATAGGCCACAAATAGAAGTAAGAACATTTGTTTAGGGTTAGTCTTAGTGTGGAGGTGGTTCAGAGTGAAGGCTGGTTATCGTAGGAGTCGCCCAGTGTGGGAGTAGAGAGCGGTGATGTGCGATATTTAATTTTAGAGGGACTTGGGGACCCCTGTGTCCCTGCTACAGCATTGCATCCACCGGCCCCGTGGCCTCTGGAGCTCGCAGTGCGGGGGCGACGTTGCACCCCAGCAGCCCCAAGCCTGTGGCCAGAGACCGCAGCTGGGGTTCTGCTGTGGTGCAGAGTGACCGTGGGCAGCGCTTTGTCGTTTCAGTGGAACGCCGTCATAGTTAGCTGCAAGGTATTTAACTTCTTTTGCCCTGCATTAGCGTGTCCAGGCGTGCAGATTTAGTCTAGTTTTCAAAACACATCTTTAATCCCGGTCCCAATGGCTCACTCTAGTTACATTTCCACACCAGGTGGCTGGCCCCGGCACACCACCTTCATGCCTCAAGGACAGACCAGTTTAACGGGACACAAGCTGAGTCATCTTTTTATTTCCCGGGTGTCCTTCAGTCTTCTGACCATGGCAGAAGATCACGCCAGTGGCCCCAGTCCCTCCAGACCACTCCAGATGCCTCCTCCCTTAACTCCACGAATGTCTTTCGTGTCCCAGTCATTGCCTACGGTAGAGCCATTGCTTCTCCCCATGGCCACGCCGAGGTGCTTAGCCATCTTCTTCTGCCTGGGGTTTTTAGGGTCTGAGTCCCCTTCACGTGGTCCTGCCTCTCTCCTTTATGGTTACTGAGGTGTAGGCAGCACGTAAGAATTCTGTGTGTTTGAGGTGTGGGATGTGGCGCTCTGTGATGCTGTGAGGTGCTGGCCGTAGCCCTCTCCCGCCGGGGGCCGCTCCGGCCTCTCACTCACACCCAGGCTCTGTCAGCCTCCCTCTCACGTGCCATCCTTTGTCTGTCTGCTCCCCGCCACTGCACCTGGGCACCTCCCCAGCTCTGTCGCTGTCCGTCAGTTAAGTCCAGACTTCTGTCCTATGCTGTCGCAGAAGTGGCCTTATTAACAAAACATTCACATGAGGACTCAACACAGTGCATGTTCATTCGTGCATACCGTGGTTAAGGAGTCCCCTAGATGGTTTTCAGCGTGGAGAGGAATGAACGGAGACACCCAGGTTGCTGCGATGGAAAGCATGACGCTCTGTGTCTTGAGAGAAGTAGTAAAATGAGGCGGAGACAGGTGAGGTAACCGTGTAAAGGCGCCCTTCCCTTCCGCCGTGTCATTTGCTCACACCACCCGGCCTGTCACTGAATGAGCATGTTCTGACTGCTGGTCATGTGCCGGGCATCATGTCAGTTGCCCGGGAAAGAAATGGCTAGAAATGGGTCCACCCTTTCTGTCCCCAAGGGTGGGGGACCCTGATAGGAAGGCGGCACAGGGAAGGAGCCAGGTGAGTCAGGACCCACAGTCCCAGGGGAGACGTCAGGGCGGCTTGTACCGCACCCCATCCCTCCTCCCACCTGGAGCCAAGCAGAATTTTATTTGCAGGTAATTTTGAAAGAAAAGTATAATTTGACTTTTGTGCAATTTTTTCTTCAGATAGCTCAGTTTGTGTCTTTTAATGCCTAATTTTTCCATGCACAGTGAAGAAATATTTGCCTAATATATTTAATCATTTTTTGTGTTTTTAAATTACTGTGAAAACTTTTGGGCCATTGTGCTCTGAATACATCATCTAGAGGTGGAATTGGTACAGGTCACCGAGGCTGTGAAAAATAAACCCAAAGCATTCCTCAAAGGCGACTTAACATTAACATAAAAGTTAAAAGTTTACGAGAAGAAAACTAGCCTGCCTTCCTGGTGACTGCGCGACTGGCATGGACTCCGGGGAGAGAAAGATACATTCACCCTACCGTAAGCAACCTGCTGGTTCATAGGACCAGCTAACTTGATAGCAACTAAGGTACATAAAGCATGCTTGTATTATTTGGTTGATTTTGCAGGCCTGGGGCCGACAGTCTGAGCATCTCTTGGGAAGATGACAGTATGCAATTATAGCAAATATGGGGATTTTCCTCTGTCTTGTCTTTGAGGCCCAATATTGTTCTCATTGTTTTGCTTTATTCTGATTAATTTTTTTCTTTTTTTTTTTCTTTTGTGTCATTTCATATCCTGTTTTTATTGGTTCTATTGTGTTTTGTTTTTGGTTTGATTTTACTATACCTGATGGAATGGTCAGCTATTCTGAAAATAACAAGATACACTGTAGTAGCTATTATTTTCATAGTATCTTTCTTTGAAGTACTGTATCAGTTCTACTGCTTTGTTTTGATTGACTTTGTTCTGTTATGTCTTGTTGGATTTTACTATCTTTAAAATAAAATTAAAAAAATTTTTTTAAAAAAGTTAAAAGTTTACTCTGGTAAGGGCAGTGGGCTTTCTGAAGATAAAACGAAATCAAGGAAGGAGAGATGACCACAACCACTGTAAGTTCAGTAGGATATTCTGTTCTTGCTTTGATTTGCTATGTTTAAGAGAAGACGCGTGTAGAAGCCAGGGGAGAGGCAGAACGTGTTGATGAAGGAAAGAAGGAGGAGGTCAGTAGGGTCAGGTCCCCAAGAACTGCTGGGAGGAGGGGATGCGCGTTTCCAGAGGAGAGCTGTCTTTGGCGCCTTCCTCTCCCGTCCTTGCATTGAGGCTCTGGGATTTGTAGATGCAGGAAATGTACTCCTCTTGTGCTCTGCACTGAGCAGGCAGATAAGTAGTGAAATACTGTAAATAAACAGTCATAAATCAATAGATAAAGGCTTTTTACTGGAGAATAGTGTCATTTTCTCTTCTGAGAGCAAAACCAAGAGAAACAAATAGCAGCTCAGTGCAGATGTTATCAAAGGAAATTACCCATCATCCTCTGTAAAGATGGACACGAATCTGGTCGAGACAGATTGGTTACGTGCAGGTCCTCAGGTCTGTTCCAGCGGGCTGGGCCAGGTCACCATGCAGCTCTTCCTTTCGGCTTGTGTGTGCAGCCCCAGCATCTGCTCTTATGGGCCTTTGCGAGGCCAGATGAGATCGGAGAGGTAGCGTTTTACCATGGAAATAGACTGGATGCCAGGCAACTGGGATTCTAATTCCACTCATTGGACAGGAATTTTTATCTCTCTTAGTTTCAACAAAATGAAGCCTTAAAATCCAGATTTTTAAAAATTGTCAGTAGGGTTTCCATTCTTATAAAACCTGAAATAACCAACTCATAAAAAGAAAAGTCCGTTTTGTCCATGGTTTCAGGGGGTCCAGTCCGTGATCAGGTGGGCCCATCGAATGGCAGGAAGTAGAAGGGAGGAAGAGGAGGGGCCAGAGTCCCAGCCTGCCCTTTAAGGGAACAAAGACTAAAGACTTCCTGTCTTCAGGATTTTGGTGCTTCCTTGAGGATCAAGCCTTCAACACACAGGCCTCTGGGGGACATTTAGGATACAAGTTACAGCTGCAGTCTGTTTTGTTTTAGGACACACTCACAGAATGTGTACATTTGTTGTAGATGTCTCTCTTGCCTAAACTTCGGGGGAACATTTTATCTGCTACTTGACTAACTGTAGTATCTGATAACTTTTGAAAAAAATTTAATCGATGTTGCACGTGTGGGTGTTGAAAACAACTCAGTCAGATGGCCATCCTGTTTCATTTTCCTCTGGCTCTAAGTTTTTTTCACCTGGAAGCTGCCACAACTCAGGCTACTGCTGGCTGTTGACTGAAGTGTTGTTCACAAGCTTTCCCTTCCTCTGGGGAGCTCAGAGAGTTAATGCGGTTCCAAAGCGTCTCTGCGTGGCCATGCCTCGGTGTTGGGTTATACGGCCTTGACGGTGTAGCGATCACTGCGGGCAGACTGTGAGTCACTGCACTTCGGCTGAGTTGCCGTGTGCTCCATCCATCCACTCAAGTGGACGTCTCTGCTGGCCGCGCTCCAGGGAGGTGCGAGCGTCTGCTGCACCCCTCAGTGCACTTCTGCATTTGCTGCTTGAACCCACAGTGTCTGCTCAGTAGACGTTTGTTAAATGAGCGAATGGTGTGATTTACTCCTGGGGCGTTGTTAGGGTACTTAAGAGTTGTGACCCAATGTCTTTTTCTGTCAAATGTTAGTAGACGTCATCCTTGTTATGGTGTGGTCATCGGCACCTGCTCAGGAGGCCAGGGAATGTCTGGCTCAGGACCGAGATGTCCCCTTTGGGTTCTGCCGTGAGCCGCCTCAGGCCATAAACATGGACTGTGCAGACCAGACAGGCCAAGGTTTCTGAGTGGCCGGAGACTCAGAAACTCACCCCAGCTGGTTGCCTTTCTTCACCCACGTCTTGCGTTTCCCAGGAGCCCTACCCCTTCCCAGTCCGTCTTGGGTGTCTGTTCCCGTCTCTCACCTCCCTGTGCCCCTCTGTCTTCGCAAGCCGGCCCTTCCTTTCTCCGGTAGCGGTAGTCTTTTTCCCCTCTGGGACCTTTTGCTTTCCACCCAGCTGCGGAGCAAGGCACAGGAATTCCGTGCACTGTCCAAAGCTCCGTGCAGTTCCTCACTCTGGAGTCGGATCCCCACCTCGTTCTGCCCGTCGAGCCCTGCCGCAGGGGGAGCCAGCACTCCCTGTCTTGGCCACCATCGTCGAGCTGCCGGCTTCCCTGGCTGTTCAGCAGCCCCGGAGCTCTTCACCGGTGACTCTCCACTGGGACTCTCATTCCCATTGTTTTACCAGCGTGCGTCCTGGTGTTGTAGTCGCCTTTGAGGCCAGGCAGGAGACCAGAATGTGGTCATGAATGTGACCCGGGAATTAAGAGCGTGTGCCTGTGTACTCAGTGATTATTCCTCTGGTGCCCGTCCTGTGCCCGGCGGGTGACCCGGCCGGTGCCGTGATGAGAACGGGGACGCTCGTCTCCCTTGGGATAGGCGGGGTGGGACGGAGATGGCCCTTCCCTCTTCCTCTCCGCTGATCGAGCCTCGGTGCCCGTTCCTGCGTGTTTCCGTGGTCTCTCTCAATGTTGCCTTACCAAATACCCAGCCTGAGAATTTCTGACAGCCACTCTTGATGTTTGTTTTGTGACAGATGATTCAAGAGAGCCGGTTTCTCATAGAAATGGCAGACGGAGTGCAGGAAAAGATTGTCCAGTGTCAGAAAGCAGGTAATTTTTTATTTTGTTTAGAAACCGTGAGGATAATCCTTTGCAGACTTTTAAAAAGTTCTTGTTCTTTCTCTTACAGTATTTTGTGGCATTGTTTTCCCGTGCTTTAAGTTACAGAGGTCTTTGTTGAGCGCAGATCTCTGGAGGGGCGTGGTGGGTTGGATTTGCGCACGCAGGAGGGGCGGGTGGTATCTGAAGATGTCTGCGGGGTCAGGGGCTCCTGAGTCTACCTGGAGAGTTTGGGGCTGTCCACGTGTTTACTACGGCATGGAAGCTGTGGTTCTTAAGCCCCCTTCATCCTTATGGTTTGAGTCATGACCCTGATTAATCACCCACTTTTTTGCCCCATTTCGTGGTCTTTGTGGTAGATCCGGGATGAGATGGTCCCCTGTCTGCAGGGACGCACCTCTGCCTGTGCGTGCGCCCCGCCCTCAGCAGAGCGACGCGGTGGGGCGGACGGCAGTGATGACCGTCGCCTTGTGAACATGATGTGACACACTCCATCCCCGTAACAGCTCTGCAGTGGGTCCTCACGCTGTCGGCCTCAGAGGAGGCAGCCGAGCACCCGAGAGGCGGAGTCAGCGGCCCAAGGCCCCGTCAGCCCCGCTGGGGCCCTCACCACACCCCGGGCTTGGTGTTTCCACTGACAGGAGACCCAGTCTGGTGACACTCACAGGCAGTACCACGCCAGGTCCCCACCCCCCTGGGCGGCGCAGTGGCCCTGCCTGGGTGCTGTCCTTGAAGGAGAGTCGCTGGTAGGCTGAGTCATGTCAGATGCTGGTCCGGAGCAGGGAGGACACGAGAGGGCAATGCATACCCTTTCCTCAAGTACCGAAAGGCCATGGAGTGGGCCTTGCTGGACGGCGCTGCTGGGAGGAGAAACTCCTAGGGAGGCCCGTGTGGAAATGGCGAGCTGTCCACGGGAGGGCCGCTCCGTCCCGCGACAGACGCCGCTGCCATCTCATGGCTTTCCAGGCCAGGCAGAGGCGGGGCTGCTCCCAGGGCTGCACACTTGGGCGTTTCTTGGGATTATTTTCCAGAGTCTTTTTATTTTTAGTCCACATTTACTGATTGCTGGTAGTTATCCCTGAGGGCTCCAGGGCAGCTGCTGAAGCCACAGGCTGGATCATAAGGAAAAGGGAGCCTCGGGCGCCCGCCCCGGGTCACCCTCGCCTCTGCACCCACCCCTCCCGACCCCCGGGAGAAGATGGGGATGGGAGCTGCCCTCCATCCTCGGCGCTGGCTCCTGGCTGTCGAGGTGCCTCCGCCCGCACTGATCCCTGCTCCTTCCCCGTGGGCGGCTGCTGGATGGGATGAGTAGAATGGGAAGGAGAATTGAGTTCAGGGCCGTGGATGGCGTCAGAAGACACGAATGGGAATTATATTTTACTGATACCACTTTTAAAATAAAATGCCCATTTCTCTGAAGTTTGTGCCAGGATTTTTTGGTGTTCTTTTTTCAAAGGGATGGGGTTCCACGAAGAGCTGCATAACCTGGCGGCGAAGGAAGGCTTGAAAGGAAGGAAACTCAACAAGGCGGCCGAGAGCTTCGCGTGGAACATCACGGTGCTGAAGGTAACGCAGGGCGCGCGGCCGCTTCCCTCCTTGCCCCCCGCAGAGAGGGTACTGCGTGGCTCCGCGCACTGCCGGGATCTTCAACTGGCACATGGCCTGGTCACCACGTGCATGCTCGGAGAGGGGGAGACGCACCCTGGGGGCACCCACTGTTAGCACATTACAGCGGAAGGCAGAGGGCACTGCGCGTGAGGCCCAGCTCCCCGCCTGGTGAGTGCGTGCACGCACATGCGTGTGCTGTGTGTCCTGCTCAGCAGACACGGCTCTTCCTTTCTGTGGAAAGAACAATGCCCCGTGCTGCCAGGAAGGTTCCAGCATGAGTGATCGGGAAGGGACTCACACTGTGAAATATTCGGGGCCACTTAAGATTTTTAAAAACAGCCCCAAAGCTATCTGAAAAAAAAAAAAAAAAAAGAAAGGGAAAAAAGAAATATATTTCTTTTTGCAGATAGCTTTGGGACATTATGATTTGCTCTGTGTTGCAAATTAATTTCAGGACTTTGGAGTAGAGATGCCAGCCTTTATATCTTCTTACATGAAAGGAAAAGTAACTTAGGTAATTGGAATAATTTATTTTGGATTGTGTGATGAGAGAAAAATAGCCAAAAAACTGATTGCTGACATTTGAAGTGCATTTTCATGAGATTTATGTGAATTAGCAACTTAATACTAGCAGTGGCCTGCACTGTTCATATTGTCATTTTACAGGTGAGAAAACCGAAGCATTGAAAGCTTTCAGATGTTCCCCGGGCCCCTCAGCTGGTAAATGGTGGGGCTGGGTTTGAACCCAGGCAGCCTGGCTCCGAAGCCCTGGGCAGCGATGTTGTGTATGTCTGTATGAGTTGCCAGGTGAACTGCCAGAAATAGAATGCCTGTCTCTTGAAGATTCTGTCTACAGATGTTTGTTAATCTGTGTAGGTGTTGAGGGTACACAGAGAACCAAAGAGATCCAGATCCTGACCCCGCGAAGTCAGCAGTCTGAGGATGTGGGGGAAGACAGGCGTCGCCCGCTTAAGGGGCAGAGAAGAGCAAAGGCTGCAGCATTGACTGAGGAACGTACCACAGCTCTCGAGTGTCATGTGGCAGCCTGAACCTGACCCACCTCTCTCTGCTCAGCAGGCATTTATCTGAGTTTGTTACTGTGGTATTCGGTGAGAACGAGGCTAGGCTTTAGGTGTCAGGATGATCTGGGCTTGGGGACTTGCTCACGGGGACAGATGTAGAGCTAAGAATGCCCGTCAGTTTTCACCACTCAGTGTGGGACCCACACCGAAGGCTGGGCCTTTGTGTACATCTTCCCTGCTTTCCTCGTGATGACTGTGTGACTTCACAGTAATATTTGCTGATCTCAATAGAACTCTCATGCTCTTACAGGTGAGGAAGTTGAGGCTGAGGGCTGTTTTAGTGTCTTGCCTGGGATCACACAGCTGGTCTGCTGTGGAGCTGAGATTTTACTCATGTCCACGGTTATAAGCACTGCCCTGCCCCCATCTCCTTATATTAGTCAAGTTTCCTGTTGCTGAGACACAATACCCACGATTCAAAGGAGGAAAGGTTTAATTTAGCTCATTGTTTCGGGAGATTCAATGTAGGGACAGCTGGCCCCAGGGCAGAAACACCACGGCAGAAGGACGAGGTGGAGGAGAACCACTTAGCTGATGGTGGCTTGGAAGCAGAATAGAGGACAGTGCCAGAGAGGAAGGGACAAGGGACCATGTACAGTACCCAGGACCACACCCCATGACCCACGCAGACACACAGGAGTGTTGCTCTACAAATTTAGACATTTCTTAATCTGACGAAGTGGGCATATCAGAATTAGCAGTCATAATCCATCCATTGTAAACTTCATACCCTACCACATCTGTTTAAGCCATACTTAATCTCCAAATAATGACAATAGCAAGTTCATAATTCTACCTAAAGTGATACAACTGCCCTGCATATAATGGAGAATGTAATAATCCCTTCCCCAAAGTCTCAACAGTTCCAGTATTTTTCAAAAGTCCAACTCTGTCCTGAGATCCAAGGCAATCTCTTAGCTGCAAACCTCTGTAAAAAACATCAACAAAAACAACAGCAACAAAAACATAATTCCAAGAGATAATGGCATAAGATAAACATTCCCATTCCAAAAGGGAGGATTAGGGGCATAGAAAAGAATCAGACCAAAGCAAGACCAAAACCCGGCATGGCAAACATTATTTCTTATACCTCCATATCTGGCATTTAGGGCAAATGGTTATAAAATGTGAGTTCTATATGGCCTGGGAGGCTCCTGGAGTCCTTGTTCCCATGTAAGACCTCCTTAGCCTGGCCTTTATTGTCTGCGTTCCTCTCAGCATTCTGGTCTTCTGAGCTCCAAGCACACTCACCCAGCAGGCTCTGTTTACAGGATTCTAGGACTTTTCTAGCTGCCATCTTCAAACTTTTCCGAACTCCTTGTGCAAACCAGTTCCAAAAGTTTGTAAACCACATGGTAAGGTACAGTCACAGAAGTGGCCCTGCTTCTCTGATAAACTTTGTGACCTTAACGGCAATACTTGGTAAGACTTTCCCTTAGTTACTTTTCTTGTCACTGAGACACAACACGCAGCACTCACAACTTGAAGGAGGAGAGGGTTATTTTGGCTCACAGTTTGCAGAGGTTTCAGTCCGCAGTAGGCTGACTCCAAGGTGGGACTGCCTGGAGGGACATGGAGGAGAAAAGCTGCTCATGGCATGGCATTCAGAAGCAGAGAGAAGGGTGGAGTGGGGAGGCCACACCCCCAGTGACGCGAGTCTTCTGACCAGACCCCACCTAACAGCAGGTCAGCTCTCAGCCCCTGTAAGCCATTCACCTTCTGTAAGCCCCACCCATGATCCGTGAGGCTTTAGGGGAACATCTGGATGTAAAGAGTAGCACCCCCCACCTCACAGATGAGGTCATCGAGGCTTAGAGATGCCGGCTCAGTGGGAGGCTCCCCCGCTACCAAGTACTCCCGCGTGCGCCTCAGAGGAGTGCTCTGCCAGGAAGCCCTCCCGCGTACCTTGCCTACTCCCACAGTGCTCCAGCACTTGCTGTTCGAAGTCTCTCATTAATGCGCGCTCAGAGTTTAAAGTGTTCTAGAATCAGTTTACTCTGATTATGATGGGTTAAATAAAGAATAATCACCCCATAACATGTAATCACTGAATTAATAAATATGGCAGGGCTCACCCACAAACTTCCTGTTTTTTACCAAAAATGTTTCCCTACACGTGATTCAGACAGGTGTCCTCCACTGTCCAGCGCAGTGATGGTGACCCTCTCAGAGACAAGTGCCCAGACTGCGTCCCCACACCCAGCTGCGTGTTGCTCACTGCCAACACTGCAATTAAACCAAAATACTTAGGTTTTAGTTTAGAAAAAACAACCCTCTTCTGATTCTCGGCTGCTTGGGTGACTTGGCTTGCGCGCCGACGGAGGGGAGGCCCGTGTGCCATAGGTTCGCCACTGCTGGTCTAGGGGAGGAAGTGGAGTTTACTGGTACTCATTAAATATGCACGTTTGTGTTTCTAAAAGTATTTAATTCTGGTGTAATTTCCAGCGAGTAAGGGAAGAGTGGAGAAAACGAGGGGTGTGCTCTCAGGGGCTCGCTGGGTCGGCCCTGTGGAAGGGTGGGAAGGGACACTGGCCTTAGAGCCCACTGAGCGGAGTGTAAGAGACAGATTCTTCAGTTTCTGTCTCCTTCAGTTTGGAATTATGATAATCCAGTATTAATAAGTGATAGGAAACGTAGAGAACAATTTTCAGAAATATAGATGGCTCCACAAGATAATAAATAAGTTGTAACTTTTCCCAGAGCTCAGGTCTTAGAATCCAGCATGGAAACTGAATCAGGCTGGCCCCGAAAGCTCCTATGCATGTGTTTTTCTTAATTCATGCTCTGGGCCCCCGTGAACCCAGCACAGGGCCTGCTCCCCGCCTCCCCACACATCTGCCGTGTCTCCACCCACGTCACAGACTTCTGCTCTCCTTTCCCTGCGTTGGGCTGTTCCACACAGCATTACCCCGTGGAATAGCCGTGCCACTTGGGGTGATGTGCATCTCAGTGCCTCTTCAGGATGCCCACTGGGGCAAGACCACTGCACCCGCTGCCCTCTCACTCCTGAACTGTCCCTCTCATCCACCTCTGCTCCACGATGTCCTTCAGAAGTGAGTTTTGTGTCTTAGTCTGTTTGTGCTACTATAACAAAATACCTGAGGCTGAGGAATTTATAAACAAATCTATTCCTCATGGTTCTGGGGGTGAGGAGCCCATGATCAGGGGACTGCAGGCTTGATGTATGGTTCCAAGATGTCACACCCTCACTGACTGTGCCCTGCAGGGGCGGGGCCTCAAAAAACAGGGTGGCAGGGCCTCACTGTGGTTCCCTCCAGTCCCTTTTAGGGCATGAATCCCGTCCTTGAGGGTGAAGTCCTCATGTCTTAGTTACTTTTCTCATTGCTGGGACAAAATATCCGACACCCGTAAGTTAAAGGAGGAAAGGTTTATTTAGCTCATAATTCATAGAAGGTTCAGTCGATAGTCAACTGGCTCCAAGGTATAGTGGCCTACAGACAGGCATCTCGGAGGAGAAATAGTTCATGGTACCCACCAGATAGCAAAAGCAACAAGTCTTGTCCCTTCTGCTGTGTGCAGGCTGCGCGCCCTAGAGCAGGTGTAGCACCCACTCCCTTAACCCCAGCCAGAACTGGGCCAGACCAGTCAGTGGGCTGGGTTAGTGATCGCACACCCTTGATCCTAGCACTGCACACTTCTGAAGAGGCCCTATGACCGCAGGAGGCTTTGAGGGGACATCTGAACTCGGGCCACAACAGCCCCGCCCTCCTGGAAGCCCTGCCTCGTGCTGTTGGGGCCTTGGGAACCGAGTGTGGCGTGAATTCTGGAGTGGACGCAGCACAGCTGCCGTTGCACTCTGGTTATTAGTACAACACTGACTTCTCACCATGGAGCTTTTCTCATCTTCAGGTTCTGAAAGAAGGCACCACAGTTTCCCTCACCTAGCCAGCATGTTAGGGTAAATTCTTTCCATTTTGCAAGCATTTCACTCAGGAGAGTTTTCACCTCTTGATAAAGGTCTGAGTTTACGGTGTGTCACTGATGTAACAAGTGCTGTTAGCTATGAAGCAGAACTGACTGGGAGATTGTAACTCCATCCAGTGCATTTAACTCTTTTAAGTACAAAAGCAGCTTTCTCATGAGGTTACCACATCCGTAAAAACCAAGTTAGACAGCATCGGAGAGCTGAATTGGAGTGAGTTTTTCCAACATACATTTTTCTAACTTGGTCCGTCAACATTTTACAGAACGAAATTCCATTATCTTTACGTCTTTAACAATTTATGAGGAAAATTGATTTAACAAACCTAAAAAGTATCAAATAAGATCTCTAAAACTAATGAAGAAATACAGTTAGTAAACATTATAAAGAAAAATCTAGCCAGGTGTAAATGGCACCATGCCTGTAATCCCAACACTTGGGCGGCCGAAGCAGGAGGATCACCGTGAGTTTGTGAGTTTGAGGCCAGCCGAGACTACATAGCAACACCCTGCCTCAAAAAACCAATAATAATAATAATAATAATCTATGAAGTAGACAATTGCTAAAGAATTAGGGAGGAACAAAGAAGTTAAACAGCAGCTGCCTTCTTATTCAGGGATTTCATTGATTACTAGCTGAGTGACATGGAATCAATAAATGAGTAAAACTATTACTTTGTCAATGGTTTTTCCTATTAAAATTGTATTTATTTTTCCCCCTGGATGGATTACCAGCTTATAATCTAATGCATTCCAGTGTGTGCCATAAACCCAGGCCTCTTTTATAGATTTATGTTGAGAGGTTGTGACTAATCTTTCCCACTAACTTTTCGGCTTTTTGTCACTGCGAAGGCTGTTTTCCTCCAGCTTTTATCTTAAGAGTATTTTCATGTCCCCTGGGAGGTGCAGGGGCCGGCGTGTCGCTCCCAGCCTGGCTTCCGGGGTCCCAGCAGGCGGATTCCCTCCCAGGCCTGAGAGTCTCGAAACTTTGAGAGTCTTGTAATGCTGGTATAGGGTAGTCAGCTGCTCTCTGACAGTTCACACACATCTCTGCCATTGCTGGGAGCCAGAGAGGAGGGGAACCGGAAGTGTCTGCCATTGCTGGGAGCCCGGAGAGGAGGGAAACCGGAAGTGTCTGCCATTGCTGGGAGCCCGGAGAGGAGGGACGCCGGAAGTGTCTGCCATTGCTGGGAGCCCGGAAAGGAGGGAAACCGGAAGTGTCTGCCATTGCTACGAGCCCGGAGAGGAGGGACCCCGGAAGATGGGTGGAGGGCAGAGGCGCGAGGAGATCGCAGGTCCGGGTCCCTGAGGCTTGGTGCCCAAGGTGGCCACAGAGACTGGAAGCCACCCTGGGAGGTGTGAGGGAGCAGGAAGCGGTGCACATCTAGTGCCGCGGTGTCCTTCCTGGAGAGCCCTTGCTCTGGGTCTCAGGCAGTGGCTGCCATTGTTGCAGGAGGAGGAAAGGCTGAGCGCCTCCTGAGCCCCGAAGTGCAGAAGAGGACAGCTGCGTATGATGCCTAGAAAGAGAGCCCCAAATCATGACAGTGCATTACTATATATATATATATATATATATATATATATATGATTGAACCCAGGATCTTTGCAATGAGTTACGTCTCCGGCCTCCTTTTTAAAAATTATTTATTTATTTATTTTTAAAACTTTGAGGCAGGGTCTTACTAAGTTCCTAAATTGACCAGGCAGGGGTTGAATGTATGACTCTGCTGCCTCTACCTACCTGAGTGCTGGGATCACAAATGTGTTCCTGGCTAACAAGCTGTTCTTCCTGTTGGTATTAGTGCCAATGATTGAGAAACAAAGCAAATAACCAGATGCCGTCCAGCTGTGTGGCCATGGGAAAATGTTCTGTGTCTCTGTGCTTCTCCGTCAGCTTGGACATGTACATTTGTGCCGAGGTTGCATCAAGCAGAAGCTCCTGATGGCTTGCGGCCAGGTTTATGTCTTGTCTGTGCTGCGTATCCACCCCAGGTCGGTGTGGGTCCTCAGGGACAGGGCTCAGGAGTACTCCTTCCTGATACACAGCTCTGCCTCCTGGGGCAGGGGGACAGAGGGCCAGCTGGCTGTACCAGCTGCTGCCTGCCGTGTCCTCTACCCCTGTCCGTTGGCACAGTTGGCAGATGTTGGAGTCTGACTTCTTGTGGTAGGGACCTGACCCCTCGGGGTGGGGAGGAGGTGTTGGTGGGCAGTCTAGTAGTGACAGGGTCTTCAACTGTGTGCCCCCATGCGACCAGGGTTCAGTGACTTAGCACACTTAGGGAAATTAAAGGTTTTGCTTAAACCCTTTGAATGTTCACCTGTCCAGGCCGGTGACTTACAGGCTCCCAGAGGAGCTCCTTTCTTCTGCAGGTGCCTTCGGGGAGCCTTGGGGACTGACTATACCTCTCTGTCATCAGTTCTGGTTTGTTATTCAAAGAAGGCGGCCCAGGACCCTGCTGTATGAGCTCAGCTGATTCGGGATCCATGAAGTCATTTCCTGACAGTGGGAAGCTATCTCCAGGGATACCTACAGAACACACTCTTGGGCTGTAGATGCCCTTCTGTTTTATCTTAGCATGACCTGAGAGTTGAGACATACAGGAACAGTATTCACTGGGCCATGCGGTGGTACCTTGGTTCATGAACTTGATTCTTTCCACGATTTTGGTTGCAAACCAAACTGTACAAGAACTGAAATCACATTCAGTGGTTAGGTTCAATGCTGACCTTATGGGGAAAT
>RJWM01020076.1:0-38109 GCA_004363535.1 Dasyprocta punctata
GTAATGTAAGACAGTCTATGTGAAATCACTGTGTAAAAGCACAGCACAATCTACCAACCTCAGTACCTTTGGTATAGATTGCCATCTAATGCATTTAGATAAAGTGGCCTTTCAACCATTCAAACTTTATTCATTTTGGTATCCCAGACTTGTAGACTATTCGCATATAGAATGGCTCTATAAATGTTGGAGAGTGAAACAGACTAAACTAGTGCAATTTATATTTGAGATTTTGCTTGTCAACATTTAAATAACTGCACATCATGACAAATAGAACGTTTCACTTACATAAAATATTGAAGGTAAATTGTCTCATATAGTGCCTGGTAACTGGCTAGAGACGTACACACACACACACACACACACACACACACACACACACACACTCACACACCCCTGGAAGGCAAGTATTTTAGTTTTTTATGACTAAAACACAAAACTAAGTCACAGAATATTTAAGAAATTTAATAGAGGACACAGACACAGTAGGATTAGTCTTTCTCTGCATATGTCTCTGTCCAAACCTGACCTCCTTTTATTATGCCACTGTAGAGCAGACAAAATTTTACCTCTATCCTCAGCATTTTAAACTAGATATGGGATTAAAAGGAAATAAGACATATCAGTAGAAGAAAAGTAAACAGATACAATGTAAATTTTATATGATGTGGGACTTCTCGTAAAAAGAAGACCCAAAGAAGGAGTTAGAGTAGAGATACTAATATACAGAATTGGATAAAGAAGCGCAAGCTGTGAAGTGGGCCAAGACAGAAGAGTTGAACGAGGGTACTCAATTGAATCCAGACGTGACTCAGAATATAGGGGTTCACTTCATAAGGTCTGTTTGAAAAGAATTTTCCTCAGCCTCAACTTTTAATTCTTGATGATAGGAATGATACCTTCCTTCTGGTAAAAGAGATACTAATTTTGTACAGATATTTTATCTCCTATTTTTAAGAAAATGGTCAAAATCTTCTTGTACCTACTGTTAAGTGTCTTTACCTCAAAATAGTCAATATACCAGAATGACTTATTTTGAGGTAGCATGTTCTGAATTCCTTCACCATGTTTTCTGAAGTTGTGCATTTTTTATTTAATGAGAGCTTGACAGTAATACTTTTTTCTCAGTCTTAATTCCCATTCATGATAAGGTAAAAATAATACTAGAACCTTTGTAGTAAAAGGTGACGTTTTAAATAAGAGAAGTAACAGGAGATATCTAAAGTTTACTCTGGCACACATTAGACCTTATTTTATATTCTTTATCAAATAAAAATCCCAGGTTGAATCAAACACCAGGAATATAGTTTAGTAGTAGAATCTTTGCCTAGCATGTGTGTGGCTTGGATTCCCCACCACTCCCATGAATAAAATAAATAAATAAATAAAAAATAAAGTGCCCCAGGTAGATGTTGAATACCACATTTAAATAGATTAATTGTTTTAAATGATTATTGTAGCCTTTTTTTTTTTTTCCTGGAAATCAAACTCAGGACCTCATGCTCGCCAGGCAGGCTCTGTGCCACTTGAGCTGTACCCTCGCCCTGTAGTCTTAATTCTATCCAAATAACCAAGTCATATTTTAATCATGTTGAACATGTTTCTGGATCATAATGCTCAAAGATCTAATAATAATCTCAACAGTCATTTATTCTTCCATGACCATGCTGGAGTTTTGTTGTTTTTGTATATTTGTTTGTTTGTTGTGGTACTGGAGATTGAAAAGAAGGACTTCACATTAAGTAAGCTATGCTCCATTTTTTAAAACTTTTTTTTTTGTCTTTTGATAGGATATCACTTAGTTGATAAATTGCCCAGGCTAAGCTTGAATTTCCAGTGTTCCTGCTTCAGCTTCTAAGGGTGCTAGGATCATAAGTGTGTGCTTCCATGGCTGCTCTGACAGCTGTGTGTTTTTAAATTTATTGCAGTTTAATTTCATAACATTTATTTATTTCCTAATATAATCATACATTTTAGACTAGTTTTAATACTATTATAATGTGACATATGGCAAGAATATTGTCATTTTCTTATGGTAACTAGGTACAAAGAATTTCTGAGTAGCATTTATCCATGTATACACATAGGCAAATCTAAATTTCATTCTAATGGAAATCTTATAAGTTACTATCACTGCTTTGATTTTGACAAATTAAATTTGTTTTGGTGATGCAACTTATTCATTATTGAAGTTTCATTACTTAAGATATGAGTTTATAGCTATTATATTTAGCAATCACAACAATTATAGACAAAGTTAACTTCTGTGAAGATACTTACATAATGATTCACAGTAGAAGGGTAACACACTGGAATTTGTTTCCTGCCATTGGTGTATGAGAATCAACCTCCTACTTTTCATTGTCCTTCATAATGCTATATATTTGTAATGTGCACATATCCATAGCCTCCTTTTCAGTGAGCATTGTTCTGTTAACTACATAGGTGTGCAATCCACCAGCTCTTGCTTCCAAACAATGATCAGGAGAGGATGCGTGCAGATTTCATCTTGACTGAGAGTCACAATCAAGTACATATTTGAAGCATGAGGTAATAGTTATCATGTTAGTACAAATTTTCTCTTGCTCATAAACTCCTTCTGCATAATAAGAGAAGAGAGGCTGTCAATTATGGGAGTTTATTAAAAGGATTCCTGGGGTATTTAATTTAGACAGCAAAAAAATAAATCGCAACATCTACACTAAAATGACCTTCAGATAGACTGAATAAGAACCTATGAAATAACAGAAAGAATTACTAGTCCATAAAAACTGGGCAGTGATTTTGGAAGGTATGTGATAGCAGCAAATACAAAATGTGGTCAGAGACCTTTTAAAGGTGTTATTAAGTTCTAATAAGATAAGGGAAGAAAGCATTTATTCTTTCCACAAATTTATCTGTAAGGGTCTTCCTTACAGATGCCTAAATATTTTCAGTTATACATTTCTCACTTCCTCTTTGTATGTCTTTCCATTAACTTTAAGTATTACATTAAAAAAATGTTTACAGAATTTTCCTCCTATACATAAAAGCATAACTGCTTCAGGCCTTGCCGTCTCTCATAGACAATGAGAAAAATGTGTACAACATTGGAGACAACAGATTAGAGACATTCAAAATGGGTCTTTAGTTTTAATAAGAAGAAAAATTAATGAAGTAACTTCTATGACTGTTCTAAGTTTCTGCTAGGAGGATATTTCTTGAGTGTACATAAAGGAAGAACTACAAATGAAATGAAAGAGAAAAAAATGAGTGAAAGAAGAATAAATATCAGAGAATGGAAGGTGAGAGCATCTAGAATTTCAGAGCAGAAGACTATAGAGGATGAAGCTGTACAGTGAATTTTACAGAAAACTGCTTAGGAACCCTTAGGTCCTGAATGAATATAAATCTGACCATAGAGTTTGAAAAATTCCATTATATGAAAAACAGCATGCTAAGAAAAGTATGTTGCACTGGAAAGCTATAAAGGAACAATCACTGCAGATCACAAAGCATATAGAATGTCTCAGTTTTCTATCAACTTCAATGTGGAGACCTCAAATATATAGGGCATTACTGACAGACTTCAAAATGTAACACGTTAGTATCATAGTATTGAGACTCAAGTATTACTGGAGTAAAGGTCATTCTTTTAGAAAACATTAAGAAGTAAAACAAAACAAAACAATACAATACAAAACTTTAAAAATACTGAGCCACTCTGAAGGTAAATAACACACTTTTTGAAAAATAATGTGAAATTTCCAGTATACAGTACATCAAAGACAATATGCTGAGGATACAACAAGATATTGTTGTATGAAAAATAATGTGATGAACTATTACCAACGATAAAGACCAAAACCTCTGGTTTAGGAAAGAATTAAGAATTCCTCTTTCTACTTTTATTACCCTTACTTTCAATTGCCATTATTACAAAAGGTAAAGGAAATTAAGTAATTTAAGGCATTGTGATAATGGTTCCTTTTTGGTGCTGGCTAAGCTACTGCACATCTCTTTCCCTTATTTTTTTCACTGGTATACTACAGATTAGTATCTTTTTCTTCCTCCTTCTCCTCTTATTATTATTATTATTAATTATCAGTGAAGATTTTAGTTAGGTTTTGTTTTGGAAAATACCCGTGGATACCACCTGATCAGTAAAAATTTCATGTAATAATTCAGGTTTATTTCTGTCTTAGTAATTTTCAGTTAAGAATCCTGAATTGTGCATTGTGAACCTACCAAAATAGATTAAAGTAGAGATATTAATCACTTTTGAGGGGCCCATTCACTGTATTTTAGCTGTCTGACATTACATTACAAACACTAAACTATTCTTTCATTATAATTCTTTTAACTTTCTGCACCATCATTCTCCTGGTGTCTGCTTGTATCTGAATTTTTCTTCAGAGCCCCTCATCTCTCTTTTCCTTCTCTGTCATACATCTTATGCTCTCCAGTGCTGGTTATGTCCCTTTCTGTATCTAGTATTTATTCCACAGGGAAAGTCTAGTTTGATAGTTTATCTAACATACCATCAGCATATATAACTGTTAGAGGAAATAAGTTTCTAGAATCCATTCTTTAATGTTCTGAGATGTTTGACATTTGAATGGTATATTTTGGCTTTGTTTTTTTGTTTTTGTATGCAAAATGTAAAAGTTGTGGGGTTGTAGAGGTTTCCACTCAGTTTTCAAAGAAAAGCCTGCTAGATTAAGCAATGTGAGCAGTGTGTGAAGCTGTGACAGTGATGTCAAAGATGCACTGGAGAGCTCAGGAGGTCAGAGATGCCTGGACTTCAGATAATCTGCTGGGAAAAACCTCAGCTGCAGGCACTAATGTGGGCCAGCCTAAGAGAGAAGTGCCATGGCTGCAACAGATAAAAGACATAGGGGCAGAATCACCCGAGCCCTTTGCAGTTTACATTGTACAAAAACGTACTTCAGATGTTGGACATGCACTGAAGCAATTTAATCCCTGCTGGGATTCGGTCTTATTTTGGTTTAATTTTTTTCTATTACCTCATTCCTCCCTTTTGGAATGTGAAAATTTATTCTGTGCCATTGTACATTGGAAGTACGTAACTTTTTTTTCAATGGGATCTCACAGCTAAGTGTTTTAAGTCTCAGAGGATTTTGTAGACTTAAACTTTTAGTAATGCTGGAACTGATGATGCTTTCTTGACTTCTAAATATGATCTAAAATTATTTTAAACAATCAGATGGTCATGGGTTTTTTTGGGAGCCAGAGGTGAAATGTTATGGTTGAGACCTAAAGTTCCTCAGATTGTGTCATATGTTCAGACATGGTGCCTATTTGTATGGGACAGGCTGCTAGAGGCATGAACTGGAAGGGGCAGTGTATTCTTGTGTCCAGTTGTTCTGTTCTCTCTCTCTCATGAGGAAAGCAGCTTCCTTCCTCGATGCCCTTTAACTATTCCATTTCTATGTTGGAGTCAGTCAGACACAAACTGAATCCACTGAATACGGGAGCCAAAATAAACGTTCCCTCCTTTAATTTGCGAATGTGAGGTATTTTGTGCCAGTGTTGGAAAAGTTGACTAATGCAAAGGTTGTTGTCACTTATTGCATGGGGAGTTACATATGAGACAAACTAAGATGACTCTTACCTGTGTAAGTGACAATGTTCTGTAGAAAAGCTGACGGATGTGTCTGGAATTCAAAGTAGATTCTCAGGCTAGAAACATAAAGCTACAAATCAACACCATAAAGACTGAATTTAAAGCTGTGAAGTCATTAGATTATAATGGAAGTGAATAAAGAAAACTAAAACAGAATAATATATGACAAGAACCTTGCCAAAATGCCCAGTATAACAATAGCTACTATAAGGAGGTAAAAGCTATATGATATATTGATTATATTAGCTATGGGCACTATATGTATGATAGAGCTCTACAACTTATGTTTTTCTATTCAGTTTGCTAAGAAGGCAGATCTTATGTCAGGGGTCTGAGAGTAGGAGGAAATATTTGTTGTGATGGATTTGTCTATGGCCTCAATCGTAGTGATGATTTCACACACAAATATTTATTCCCAAATTCATTGACTTAGATACATTAAATTTATACCACTGGAACCTACCTTAATAATTTGTGTTTTTTAATATTGTCCATGACCTGACACAATGGCACACACCTGCATTACCAGTTGTTCAGGAGGCTGAGTTAGGAGAATCACAAATAAGAGTCTAGACTGAAAAAATTAGTGAGGTCATGTCTCAAAAAAAACCTTAAGAAATGGTTTGGGATGTCGTTCAGTGGCAGGCAGATTATTTAGCAAGAGTGGGTTCTGGGTCAACTTCAAATAACCACCTTTGAAAAATGCATTGGTGATGGATGATACATGGTAAAAGCTCAGGAGTGATTATTGTGTAGGCACTGACTGACATCACTGGGAGCACTGTGCTGTTATAGTGACAGTGAAATCCTCAGTAGAATTAAGTTAAGAGAGTATATGGAAAGAAACAATTTTTCTCTAGTGTGTTGTCCATGAGGTAACAAAAGAACAGGAAACTGATAGTGAGAGAATTAGTGTCAGAAAATATTTTCCCTTCCTTTGTGGGAAAAGTAAGAGCACGTTCATATGCTCGTGAGAAACATCCATTTGAGACGGAGGAGAAAATGGTGATTCAGGAAATGTTGAAAGAAGAAATTGATGAAGTACTAGCCCTAATTAAATGAGGAGAGATGAGATCTGTTATACAAGTGGGAATTTGCCCTTAGCCAGAACCATCGTTTAGTCATAACGAGAGCTGCAAAAGCAGAATACATGAACACAGTTGTTGAAAAGAGAAATTAATTGCTAAAGGTAATCATGAAAAACAACTTTTGGATTTCTACTAAGAACTGAGAATTCAAAGCACTGGCTGGTGAGCCATTTTTAATGTAGCGACATTAGACTGTTCACATTTGTGTTTGTGTGAAAGGCAAAGTATTTTAGCCAGAAATACATCTCTGTTTATTAGCTACCTTTTTTGTATTATCTGAATACTTTAGTAAAGGAGATACTATTCATTCTGTTTAGCCCTAAAATACCCTAAAAAGTCTCCTGTTTAGAAGGTCATTGGATTATGGGGGCATTATTTTCATCATGATCATTTCACTGCTCATTTCATAGCTGGTTTGTTGTTAGGAAGCAGAGCCCAGTTAGAAGCAGATCGAGGGTAGCATAATCTAGAATGATATATACCTGTCTCTAGTTCCTCCCTCATCTCTCTCTGCCTCTTGGCGACTATGAGGTGAGCACCTTTCTCTCACCATGTCCTTCGACCATACTGTTTCAGCTGATCTGTGACTGAAACTCCAAAACCATCAGCCAAAATGAACTTCTTGTTCATTAAATTGTAGATGTCAGCTATTTTGTCTTTGTAATGGGAAAGTGACAAATACACTATTTATGGAAAAAAAAACCCAGTAAATTCTCAGCCAGATTAAAAAGAACAGAGAAATTGTCATTAATTTTGATGTTATCTATCATAATTAACAAGAATATTTTCATAAGTTAACATGCTACCAGTCAAACAATTGGAATCATCTCGTTTTACTCTATTACTTATAGAAATTAGTTATGTCAGTATAAGAATCAAAGTCATCCTTGTTACAATTCCCCTCCAAAAAGAAAGTAAATAAAAAGAAAGAACAAGACAAAGGAAACCCAAAGCAAGTGGATTATTGCTTTCCAAAATTTTGCGGTACTTTATTCAGTTCAATGCTTGATAATTTATCTCACGTTTATGACATTAATATAGTTTGCTGAGTAGTTAGCATATAATATAGCTAAATAAAAGCAATTGAAATTTTCAGGATTTAAAAATTAATTTTTGAAATAGAATCATTTATCTTTCATTGAATTATATGATAGGTGTTAAATCTCTTACACGCTTCCCAAAAGTCTTTTTTTTTTTAAATATTTTATTAATAATAGAAGACAAGACAGAAGAGAATACCCCATACTTGCTACATTGCCTGCTGTAAAGTGATGCTTGGGTTGCTGACCAGAGGCCTAGCCGAATCTACAAAACAAAAGTTGGTTGATGTTCCTTGGTTGCTATCAATTTAGCCAGACCTCTGAAACAGCAGGTTGCTGACAGGGGGTGGGGGGGGAGTGTTGTCCCTGATTCCAAGCCTGCGCGCCGCTCGGACCCGGCGGGGGCACCGCAAGAAGCCCCTCTTGTTCTCCTCCAAGGTCCTGGGTTCAGGACCCCGGAAGGCAGTCCATGTTTAGTCCTGATCGGTGCCTGCGCTGCTCGGGCCGGGCGGGGGCCCCGTGAGGAGCCCTCTCGTTCTCCTCCAAGGTCCTGGGTTCAGGACCCCGGACCAAAAGTCTTAAAATACACTTATTATCATTTTTACTTCATATATGAGAAAACTGAATCTCCAACTAAGTAATTTTTGTAAAATCATAAAGATATGTCTTTGAGAAAGGGCAGAAAAACAAGTAAGATTACTGCCATTTCAAGATGCTTTCCTTTTAAACTGAACTGTGCTTCCAGTCACTAGGTTTGTGTGAAAATCAGTTTGCAGTTGCATTTTCTCCTGTGACATCTCGACAAATGCTTCAGGGCTTTGTAGTCCTACCAAGTGACCACAAGAGACTTTAAAGGCAGGGTATGAAGCTTTTTTTTTTCTTTTACAGCTGGAATACATCTGATTGTCTTATCTTTCCATATTTTTTATTCTCTTCAAGTCACTACGTCAAGTGCCTTGGAAAGTATTTTGCTATCATTGGTTCACCCCAGTTTTTTTTCTTTCTCTTTTTTTAATTCTCTGGATGATACCAGTTGAGGGAAAAATTTCTGTCAATGTGTTTTGATATCTTTTTGTTATCACATACGCACTGAGAGACTGTGGTCACATAAAACCTCAACTGATCCAGTTTCTCATTCTTTAAGTGATATGGTATTCTTTTTCTATACAATCTTGAAAGTAAAATATTAGAAAGGAATGCATACTTTTCTCTAAGCTAAGGTACTCCTAGGATTTATATGCTCCAGCTAGTTTTCTTTAGTATTAAAGGTCAAACAAACATTTAACTTATTTTTGAAGAACACCTTTGTTAAGGAGAAAGAAATCATGTTTGAAAAAGCTGAAAGTTAAAATCCTCAGCATTTAGCTTCTTTTCAATGTGAGTAAATATATAAACAGACTGTTGAAATGCAGATCCCCTAGCAGGTGAGTGGTTTTTCTTTTCTTAGGAGCTTAGCTGGAATTTTCATTGATCTACTTCATAAGATAATTTCCCATTGGAGTTGAACCAACTTGTTCATTTTTATTTTATTGATATTTAAGGTTTTCAAAACATGAAAATGTATTTCTAAAATATGTTTTTTAAATTTTAATAAGAAAAGACTGAGTAGGTTTAGATGTAAATAGTTTTGTCCATGAGTATAATCTTAAAAAATAAGTCTGAAAATGAATTACTTAAAAGCAAAAAGGTATCAATTGCAGATCATTCTCTTACATCAATTTGTGTCTATCTATCTACCTATCTATTTATCTATATATATATATATCTTAGACTTTCCACTCAAAAGGATCTAGTTATGCTGTGCAACCTAGCCATTTAATTTGTGACACACCACAGATGCTGTTGCAACTGAAGAACCAGATTTGTTTAGCAAATCAGGTGAAGACGAAACTAAAGGAATACATAGGGAGACTGATTATAAGTTTTCATATTCCCTTTAGAGGTAGCACAAATGAGTGAACCTCCTTGAGTTAACAAAAGTATGTGTTTCTTATAAGCTCCCAAAATATTGTGACATTAAAAATGAGATATTCATATCACAAACATTGATAAATATTTTATTCAAAGGAAAGCATCTTCGATATCATTGAAGATCTAGAATATCATTAATTTATGAGAGCTGACCTTTTGTTCCATTATCTCAGTATTACATTAAATACACATGTAAAATGCCATGAATCATATTGACATGATCATTGACCACATATCTGCTCAGAAATAAATTGAAGAAGTGCACTTGTACAACCATCACCTTAAGCATATTTTAGAAACACAAAAAATTTATTTGGCAAAGGAGATTAAATAAAATCAGAGATTTAGGAGTAGTAAACATGGAGTGTTCCCTGTAACTAATATAGTTTATTCTATTACTCATCAATTAATGCTATAGCATACCCAAATGTACAGACATTGTGCCTCTTTTGTTTTATACCATTTCAAAAGAAGTCATATATTCTACTTCAAAAATATCAAAAGGTTCATCAGATAGTATTTACTGAAACCTGCAAAAGTGTGGACAGGTATGTTTTATCTTAAATATGAAAGCTATCATACTACCTTTGCATTTTAACTCATTTTATCAGGGTGCATGAGATATTTTAGCACCTAAGAGGATGCTCACATGAAAAAAATGTACAGGGCTCTGAAATATGAAACTGAAATTTAAAATGGACATAAATAAATGCCAAATTGTGTGACTCAAAATACAATATTATAGCAGAACTAGTTAACAGTAATTCATCTTACTTAGTTACAGAATGTTGTAAAATTAAAATCGAGAATAAAATTAGTATATTATACTAAAAAGTAAAAATTACTTTAAAGCTTATTTTAATGTGTAATTTAAGACTCCATCTATACATATTCAAGGTCTGTGAAGATTTTTAAATAAAAGGTTATTATTATTTATTTCTTAAATTAAATTAAAATTATTATGTCTTATAGAATGTTAGGTGTCATTGATTGACTTTGCTAAGCAAAACACACTCTCATTGTCCTCATAAAGACTTTCATGCTGAGAGGAAAAGACTTTCTAATCAGCAGAAGGAAGCTATTACATGTAGCACAGAGGTCAACGCACAATCTGGATATTTCTACCATAAGGGGTGTTTTAAAATAATAATAATAAACAGAGATTTACCAAGATGAAAATCATGTTGATGGGAGAAACTGCTGATACATAAATATTTGTCTCAGTATTTGTATTACTAAAACAAAATACTCAAAGCTGGATACTTTATAAAGATTAGTTAGCTTATGATTCTGGTAACTGGAAAAGCCAACCCATAAAACACCATGGCCTCTGGTTGCATCACAACATGAGAACGAAGTTGAAATGGAAATGACTATGTACAAAGAGACATAGTCAAAACTAATCCTTTAAAATGAGACGACATTCATCTGAAAGAACAGTCATCATTTTATGATGGTAGATCCCCCCATGACCTAGTTACCTCCCAATGGGAACACCTCTTTAAGAAAAGCGCATTAATAACCTGACAGCAGGAACCAAGCTACCAGCATATAAACCTTTGGAAGTTAAACCATATCCAAAGCATAGCCTTATAAAAATACACTTTAGATTACCTTAGGCATTGCTTAACTCACAATAATGTCACATTTCCAAAGCATATGACATGGAAATTCTATATCAAGGAAGCATCTAAATGGAACACAAGTTGAATAAGGAAGGTAAAATGAAAACCTGAAATTATTTTCTTAGCAAGTGTATGTACTTGAAATAAGTAATCAATCACAGGAACTAGAACTGTTTTCTAAATGTCCACCATAAGCTTCAATTATCAGGTTTCACCAGTCACAGTTTTAACCTTCTTTCCTGTCATCACAGAGAGGCAGCTGAATAATGAATGTATTAGTATAGCTTGGTAGAAGACAGAGCTACACCACCAGCATTTCATCATGGCAGAGAGAGACTAAAGTTCATTCTGAACCCTCTTTGTTGAGTCCAAAGGAACATTCTTCTAACCACATGGGTACCCCTAAAATAATGATCATTAATCACCAAGTTATTTGGTTCAAATGTTATGTATTGGTTTTAGTCTCTGAAAATCAATGTGCCCAAGAACACACAAGGCCAAATATCCTATCACATTTTTGTATTTCCAAGTAGTTTGCATATTGGTAATGGAGCTAAGACAGGAAGATATTGACAAGAATAGCTATGGTATTTGAGGGTGTGATATTTTTGAGTTCTTTATAAATTCTAGACATTACTTCTCTGAGGAGTAGTTGACAAATTTTTTACCATTTGAGGGTCATGCTAGGGTTCACTATGGCATATCTTAGTGTAGTGCTTGTCAATATTTAACAAATACACAGGGGATTTGAGGGCTCCCAGGAGCTGACCTGTAGCATCTCTCAGTGGAACCTCTGAAGGTGGTCTGCTAGATTCTTCCATGGGCTGGGGGAAGGTGGGCAAGGACACGTGGCTGATTTGAATTTCTTGGTTAGCAGAGCTTGAAGGAACAGAACACCAGGTGGGCAGAGTCTCAGCTGTTCAGATGATGCAGAGCACAGTTAGGTCTGGGATCTTTCTTCAGCACAATACAATGATGTGCTAACTTGGCAACTCCTAAACCCTGGCCTTGGCAGATACCAGATATCCATAATGGGGACTGCTGTGAACCTCCTGCTTACTTCCGCCTACCTTGCAAAATCTCCCCTGGTTTAGGATTGATGACAGAAGATGGAACAGTAGACATTATGTGCTTAGTTCCCTGCACAAGGCAATCAGGTGTCCCAGTGTTCAACAAAATCTCTACCTTATCTACACTACCTTCTGGTGCTTGGCATCAAATGCACTGGTGATATATCTGTTGTGTTCTGTTCTTTGGCCTTTTGTTGTGATGGTAAGATTCCCAAGCAGCTTTACTTAGCCATCTTGCTGATCTCAACTCTCTCTGAGTATCTTTAAAATAATGTTTTCCCTTTTTCTTCTCAGTAATAGAGTCTTGTACAAAAGGAAGAAAAATGAGTTTAGGTATATAAAATATAAATGAAGTCAAGAAAACTATGTCAAACAATGTAAAGGGAGCACTGAGATTTACATAGACTAAGATAAAGAGAATAAGAATTAATAAAGTGGAAAAAAGTTCAGAATTCTAGAGATAGCACAAAATATGGTGCATATGAAGACAGATTCCCATGTCTAAGCTTGTAGTTGAAGAACTAGCCTGAAAATATTAAACACCTCAGGGTAGTGAAGCAATTCAAGATGCAACTGTTTTTTTCTGCTTGCACCCACCTACCTTTATTAACATGATGTTGATTTTCCTTGGGTAGTTATCTGATTGATAATCTCAGTTCATATGGTTTTGGGAATTTCCTTCCTTCCTGTAACTTCCAAGGTGAGCCAGAAGTTTACTTCCAGACAATGAAGCCAAATAAAAATTGAGTTGTTGTTTTTTGTACAGTGTGTGTGTGTGTGTGTGTGTGTGTGTGAGAATTTGTGAGTGATTGCTTGTGTTTGCATTATTTAACATCATTAGAATCATTTTATATTTTTACTGGCTCTTCCTGGGAGGGCTAAATGTAATCAGAATTTGCCAGTGCCTCCATATAGTCATATAAACCAAAAAATCATTTTAGTCAATGACAGACTACATATATAATGGTGGTCACATAAAATTATGATAGAACCAAAAGATTTCCTTGTCACCTACTGATACCATCATGCATTGCATAATTCACATGTCTGATTCTGGTGTAGATCAACTCATGGTGGTGCTTATAAAAACAGAGCATGTAAAATTATGTACAGTATATAATACTTGGCAATGGTAATGGACTTATGCTACTGTTTTATATGCTTAGCATTCTTAGTTAAGATTAACTGTTTTAGAGTGTAAATATTTTAGGGTGCATTTATTTTTAAAAAGTAGCCTGTTTTTCAGGAGGCATTGTCTTCAGAGGACAACAGCACCATGTGTTTTATTGTCCCTGAAGACAATGACATGTGGTAGAAGAGAATGACACTGAGCTTCCTGACCCCATGTAGTCCTAGGGTAACCAGGACACTTGTGTCTTAGTTTTTAAGAAAATGTTTAAAAAATAAAAAATAGTTAAAATTGCTAATTAAAAGATTATAAAAAAGAGAAAGAAATATTTGTACTTCAATGTGTTTGTTTTAAGCAAACAGTTATTACAAAAGAATGAAAAACATTAAGTCTATAAGATAAAAACATACAGTAAGCTGTTTATTATTGAAGAAAGAAATTAATTGTCAGTAAATTTCGTGTACTCTAAGGGTAGGCTATTTATAACCTGTACAGGAATGTCCTAGACCTTCACATTCACTTACTGACTTATGCAGAGCAGCTTCCAGTCTTGCAAGTTCTTTTTATTTTTATTGTAGCACTTGTGATTGGACCTTCACAATGAGGTGTATCCCACACCTTATTTTTTATTTTCAGATAGGCTCTTGGTAAATCACTAAGCTATCAGGCTGGGCTAGAACTTGGGATCCTTCTGCCTTAGCTTTCACTTTTATCTTTTATGTCATATGATTGCGGAACATTTTTTTAGATGAACAGCTATTGAAATATTTATTATTGTGTTACATTGCCTACAGTACTCAATAGATACTGCAATACGGGTTTGTTTAGGCTGGCTAGGGGAAATAGCCTAAGAGAAATATTTATGATACAGATCAAGTACAATGTAGATGATATCATCTACATTAGTGTAAGTACAAGGTGTGATGTGGGATCAAATTACTTCTAATTTTAATACTTTATTTCCATTTATACTTAAGATCTACATCTAGAATTTAAATAGGACAGATATGGTTAAAGCTACTCATGTGTGTATACGTATATCTCTCCCACTCTTCAAGAATATTCTGATGACATATGACATCAAATTATCAGAGATATCTTAGGATGAAATCTAAGAGTCAAGATTCAAGATAAAGGCAATGACATCAAATACAATTTAGAGTAACATTTTTAATCAATCTCTGACATAAGTAAAAAAATTATATAGTTTTTTAAAGAATGATAATACTTGCTTTAAAAAGATTTTTTAAAAATTGTAATGAGAACATGGAGAACAAAAAATTTGCTTATTTTGGCCTTTCAATATTTTTCTTTAGTACAAAGATTGGTCTGCAAGAGATACCTGAAATCTCTGAAATAGTAAGCATATTGTTTTTTAACTAAAGCTCCATAGTGCTCTTAGATTCTCAAAGGAATCTATGACCATAAATCATAGGAAACAATTTTTATTGTGATTATCTTTCAGGTGTGAATGTTTTATGATTGTTTCCAAATCTGTTATGTGCCTTGGGATAATGTGAGATTGAATCAGTATATACAAAACTAAACAGCTCCCCAGATAATCTTTATAACATGGGTCAAGCCTGGTTTTGATTATTAGGTTTATTTGTTTTGGTGAATACACTATTTAGAGACAAAAGGGATTTGCCACTTCCTTGTTAAACTGCATTTTCTTGGTGTTTATTGAGGAAAATGTATCTCTTTAGGATTTTTATCTTCTTTTTTTCTTTCTTTCTTTTTGTCATGAAATATAAAAATGAGCATTGAGATAATAAATACCACTTCTTACATGTTCTATTTTCACCCTGCAGGACCAGGGTAAAGCCTACCTGGCAGTGCCTGCTCTATAGCTTTCATGATATTGGAATCTCTGAAGATCAGTTTTATTTCTAGAGTTGGTTATTTGTTATTATTGGTCTTTTCGGTACTGGGGATTGAACTAACAACCTCTTCCTTGCCAGGCAGACACTGTGCCACTGAGCTATATCCTCGGCCCTCTTCTTTCATTTTTTATCCTTTACAAAAGCAGAGATTATTTATTTCTCTGCCTCTCTCTCTATCCCTGTCCATGCACACCCATTCTTTTAAGAATACACTGGCAACTTCTAAAAGAATGACAATTTAAGGTTGTTTTCTCCTCTTTCTTATTCCAACATTACATTTCATTATTGAAATGATCAATATTTTAATTATACTGAAAAAATAAATACAGAACTTTATACTAAAACTGGTAATATTCACTTACCAGGTTACTCCTTATTACTTGAGTGTAAAGGAAGCCTCCTGAGAAGGTAGGTAGAACAATCTTACTTCAGATACATCTGAAGAGTGGTGAAAGTTGGAGGTTGGTAGTCAAAAAGACAGCAGGTTCCATACTCGCCACTGAACCATCATTTTGCTTTAATCTTAGTTTGGATTTGCTCATGTTGGGAAAGAATATAATATGAATTTATTATTATGCAGTAATATCTCCTTTACAAAAGAAGATCATAAACTGAGTTTGTTTATACTGATACCTTAGCAAATATTATGGATATCTCTCCACATAAAACCTGACTTAAATTAATTGAGTAAAATAGTACCTTTATATAAAGCTATCAAGCCCTGGAATAACTGTTTCTAACACTAATTCCATCCTTTTTTCATACTGAACCATTGCTTCACATTTGATATGCAAAATGACAAAATAAATCTAAAATCTAAATTTTACACTATGTCAGTACAAAAGACGCGAAAGTATTTAAACATATCTGCAACAGAAGCCACTTCCATTCCCAATATTGGAAGCAGTCTCTTTCAAAGAACAAATTACAGAGAGATTGCATCAGCCCTAGGAAATGTATTACATTAAAACAATGGTTTAAAGCCAAGGTTCAGGGTTCATAAAACTTTTCTGTAAAAAAAAAACGTTTTAAAAAGATAGTAAATATTTTATGCATTTTTGCCAAAAGGTTTCCCTTGCAACTATTGAAGCATGGGAAAAAATCTATAGCCAATATGTAAACAGATGAACATAACTACATTATGACAAAACTGTATTTACAAATCTGGTCAGAGATTTATTCTCTAGGCCATTGTTTTCTGATTTGTGTTCAAAATTCAGAAGGAGCATATTCCTGTGTCAGAGGTCGGAAAGCCACCCAACACCCTATAAAATCATACTCTAACATAAGAATAATATAACATTTAGAAAATCATTCATTTACTGCAAAGACTCAAAGAGAAATTGATTGTATGAAAATAAAGCAAATAACACTGGGGAAGAAATATGAAGACTAAAATATAAATGTGAATTTAGAAGTACAGTGCAATAACTGAACACTCTTTCATGTACCACAGAATATTGAATAGATGTGGATTATGAAAGGACAATAAGAAAATCTTAATCTTAAGAATTTCCTCCCAAACTAGAAAACAATGACAGAACAAAAAAGAAATAAAAATAAAAAACTAAAGAGATCTTGTTACTGAGTTCTTGAGTGCAGGAGACTCTTTAGATTCTTCTAGGTTCTTCTTTCATGAGCAAAAATAGAGAGATTTCTGTTTTGTTTTGTTTTGCTTTGTTTTTAACAAGCAAACAGAAAAAAGGATAAAAATGAAACAGAATTAAAAAAAGAAACAGGAAATTAACACTAGTTAATATATTGTTTATTGTTATTTCAAAAGTAGTTGTTCAGATTACAAGATTTACACTTGAAAAAAATGATCAGACAATGAAATAATGAAAACACAACTGGGTAAATGGATGCAATAGAAACCACATTCACAAGTGAAACAAATCAGGCTCCCTTGCGTAAATATCGTATTGCCTCCCTTGAGTAAAAAGAAAAAGAATAAGGGTAAACAAGATCCAAAATGTACTGTAGATATTGTGAAAATAAAAGAGAAAGAAAATGCTCAAAAGGTAGGTATGTTTTACATTTACTAAAGATAGGAAAAGAAATATGCTCTACAGAGTAAGGGGAGGTCAATTAAATGTAGGAAAGGAGGTATATGCAGCGTACAGGGTGAAAGGGATCTCTGTCAACCAAAGAGAACAGTGACCTAGAGTCCAGTGACAGTCACTTTTGTACCTCCTTCTCAGGCTCAGGTCAGACCTCGGCCTTCTTAAATTCTCACAGAAGAATTGAAGACAGAGCTTTCTGATTGGTTCCAGGTGCAGGGTTCTAGTGCTTGTCTGCTGGATATCGGTGATTGACTGGTCATTCACTTACCCAGGTGGTTGCCACACCCTAATCTCTTGCCTCGATTTGAAGCACTTCAAAAGGTTTCAGTGCTACCAGACAAATATTTTCTTTTGTGACAGAACACTTACACGGATTGCTAGAAACTTTTAATCTCCTGAATCCTTTTCATAATTCTGTTAGTGACCACTTAGGTTTATAGGCTTAGGCTAATTTGCTCACCACTGACCAAATCAAAGAAGGTCATTTATTTTGGTGAAAATAAAACAGATTTATTCAAAGCATCCTCTGAGGAGATAGAGTGGCCCTTTGAACTCATATCACCATCTCCCTATGTACAGATGGGCAAGGGTGTTGTATAGTAAGGAAGAGAGGGCCACAGAGAAATAATGTAGATCTTCATACTCGGTCTGTCATTTCCTGCCATCATTTGTTCACTGTCCTTTTCCTTGTGAAAAGAAATTTGGCTCCTGTCTCCTGGGACCAGCTTTGGCACATTCTGTCCATTCATCTGGGCTGAGGAGAGAAGGGGTGTTCATTTTGCATTCAGCAGAACAAAGTTGCAAACTTTGCTTAGTTCTAGAAGAAAGAATTTTAACTTTTAAAGTTCCATACTGAATGCTTATCATAATACTTAATTTTGATTTTTAATAGGTGATTCCTTAACAATATTTGAAGGGTGTCACGGAGTAAATTTTTGTAGTCCTTTTCTTCTGGTGCTCTTTACTGATGATCCAAGAAAATTTATTGTCTGTCAAAGACAACAGTTTTTGCTCTGCTCACCTCATCACTCACTAAGTCATGATTAAGAAGAAATTTATCTTCCCACCTCAGAAGAATGAGTTCTGTTTATTATTTTCATCACTAATTATTAAGAAAGTTTAATATGTTCCCTTAAAGCATCAGACTTTTGCAGTGCTTTCCAGAGTATTTAAACATGCTGCTGCTATTATTTATGCCAAAAGTACATTTAGCGTTTATTTACCTGGGAGATGAAGAGCCCAAATTTTCTCAGTTCACAGAGAGAAATTCCAAAATCCTGAACTCTCATTTTAAAATATGACTTTATTTTACTCCTCCAAGATTAACCACTTCCCTTGAGAACTGACAGAGAAAATGTTCCTTGTCTTCAGCATTGCTCTTATGCCTCCCACTGATGTGGAATCTGACCAATGTACAGTAAAATTATAAACCAGGTTAAGTTTTATAGGTCTCTTGAGCTCCACGGTCTTGTTGTCATTGATGCTCACCTTCCGATGTCAGCTGTGATGAATGACATAAGCATCCACCATCATCTATGTTTGTAGGAAAATCCCTCATTATTTATCCATTTTATCAGGGTCTGAATTGTAATCTTCATATTTGACCTTTTAACATCAGTTCCTATTTTCTTCTACTCAGGAAGCTGTTAAAAATCTTGGGCTGCTGGTCAGTTGTTCACAGGTGATGATCAGTAAGATTGCCTATATTCTTGGAGAGCTGAATGTTTTCTGATTGCCCATATCTTATACTGTGTTTTCTGATCCTTCTGAATACAGTATGTTTACTCTCATAACCATTGCTATGATTAGAACATGCCCCTTCCATCTTGGTTAGTTTTCTCATTTCTGAAACGAAATACCCAACACCCAAAGGTGAAAGAAGAAAAGGTTTATTTTGCCTCACAGTTTGTAGAGGGTTCAGTGCATACTTGG
Source organism: Dasyprocta punctata (assembly GCA_004363535.1). NCBI lineage: Eukaryota > Metazoa > Chordata > Mammalia > Rodentia > Dasyproctidae > Dasyprocta > Dasyprocta punctata. The sequence continues at coordinate 19,428 of RJWM01020076.1, forward strand.
CTGGATCCAAGGCATGGTGGCATAGCCAAAGGGCATAGCAGAGGAAAAACAGTCCATAGCAAAGCAAGGCAGACAAAAGGTAGCCAGCAATGAATTAGCAGCCAGTAAGTGACAATAGCAGTTTCTTTTGGCCCCTTTTATATTTTATCTAGACTACCTACCTGGTTTAGAGTGGATGCCAAATCAATTGGTGGGCAGATTTAGCAATCATGCATCCTTAATCACATCACTGTTAATCCTAGTATAGCAGTATGAATCAGTCACAAATTCTAGATTCAGCTATCTCTGAAAAAGTCACACCTATGACCACATGAGGCTTTAGTGGGGGCATCTAAACACTATCCATAACTTCCTGCCCCTGGTTCCCTTAAAGACTCATGCACAGCCCTTTATGCAAAAGGCATTTAGTCCATCTCCAGAAGTTGCCAAAGTCCTAACAGTTTCAGCATTACTAAAAGTAAAGGTCCAAAGTGTCTTCTGAGATTTATGGCAAACTTTTAGCTACAGGACCCTGCACAAATGAAAAGACAGTTAAACACTTCAAACAGTCAATGGCACAAGATAGACATTTCAATTTCAAAATGTTAAAAGAGGAAGATAGAAAGGAATGGGGAAAAATCAAGACCAAAATCCAGCAGGAGAAAAGCATTACATCCTGTAGTTCCGTAACCAGCATCCCTGGCCTTCTGTGGCAATTCGTGAACTCCAAAGGGCTTGGATGGCCCCACTCCTATTGTACTTCTGGTGCTTTTGGATCTCACAGCTCCTTTCTTTGGCCAGCTTTGCTCCCTTCTTGCAGTTCTTCTCAGATGATCTATACTATTGACTGCTCTGAACTGGGGTCACCACTGTATCTTCTACTTCACACTCATATTTTCACACCACCCTCTCATTGACACACTGTTTGGCCTCCCAGACCTTCTTCTGAAATCTAGGTGGAAGTCTTCCTGACTTCACAACACTTTCATTCTGCATGAACCTAAAACCAGCAATATGTGGATGATGCCATGGTCTGCCTCTAGCTGGAGCACTAGCCAGGCTGCCGTCTCTCTTAGTTGTAGGCACCAAGTACCTGGATCACTGAGCACTGTGAACCCAATTCTGAGAAATAAATTCTCTAGGCTGTCAACATTCTGGAACATGGTGCTTTGGAACTCTCTTTTCAAAGCAAAATCTTCCAACTTTGCAACTCAGAGGCTGCAAAGTCTGAAGTCTTGCTGGCTTTTGTTTTACTTTCAAGCCATCTTTTATATTGTCTTCTTCTGAAATACTTTATTTTTCTTGCTCATCTTTTCATCAACCAATTTCTCCTCTATTCCATCTTTGCAGGCTGCAACTTTACTGGAGCTTCATTTCTGGCTGAACTTAAAGTGTTTTAAATCATTCTGCTGGGATCTTTGTTCTTGATTTTCAACATAATGCTGACTAAATACCCCCAACAGTATGTATGCCATAGCCTCAACATCAGACTGCCTTGAAATTTCTTCTGAAAGATTAGTTAGTCCACCGTGAATCTTTGGGGAGACATCTAAACACAAGCCTTAAAACCCTCTTAATTTAGGTGTTTCCAATATGGTATAATTAAGAGATGATACCATTAGTTAGGCTATGAAGGGTTCTCTGCAGATAATAAAGTGAATGTCTATTTAAAAGAGACTTCAGGTATTGTTTTAGTAGCATGCCTTTCCACCTCCTACTGCCATGTGAATGTGCATCAAGAATGTCCTCAATAAACACAAGACACTGACGCCTTGATTTTAGACATTGCAGTGTTCAGAACTGTGAGAAATAAATTTATTTTGTTTATAAATTATTTAATATCAGGTATTTTTCTACAGCAAGTCAAATGACTAAAGCATTCACTTTAAAGATTCTGTTTTGACTGTGTATCCTTTCAGCCCAGGTTTTCTCTCAGTTTTTCTTTTCATCTGGGCTCATTTAGCCCCAGTTTTAAAAAGAAGCATTAAAATCTCCCACTAGCACCAAAAAAGGTAATTAGTTAATTTAGAAAGATTTAGTTATTGCTTACTAAGCAAGAGTGATGAAATCTCTCAGCACTGTTCTCACTGAAGGAGGAGGAGGAGGAGGAGGAGGAGGAGAAGAGATGTTAGAAAGAAATTGGGAAATTTGATGTTCTTCAAACATTAAGAGTTTAGGATTGACCTCATCATGAGCCATAGGAGTTTGGTCACTAGACTGAAACTACTGATGACAGGATAACATTCAGAAGCATGGAAAAGGAATGCATTGATTGATTTTGAAATACTTGGACTAATGATTGGAAGCTGTTATTGATTAATTAGTAATGTTTAAAGTCAACCCCAGTATTTACTGGATGGAGGGCACATTAGTATAGAAAAGGAAAAATCGATCATCCCATTTCTTAAATTCTTAGAATAAATTTTCATTTTAATTTTCAAGCAAAACATTTATGTTAAAAATATTCTTTTTTTTTTTTTTATTAATAATAGAAGACAAGACAGAAGAGAATCCCCCATACTTGCTACATTGCCCGTTGTAAAGTGATGCTTGGGTTGCTGACCAGAGGCCTGGCCAAATCTACAAAACAAAAGTTGGCTGATACTCCTTGGTTGCTATCAGTTTAGCCAGACCTCTGAGACAGCAGGCTGCTGACGGGGGGGGGAGCGCCGGTGCCGCTCAGGCCGGGCGGGGGCCCCGCGAGGAGCCCCTCTCCTTCTCCTCCAAGGTCCCAGGTCAGGACCCCGGAAGGCAGTCCATGTTTAGTCCTGATCCATGCCTGTGCCGCTCGGGCCGGGCAGGGGCCCCGCGAGGAGCCCCTCTCGTTCTGCTCCAAGGTCCCAGGTCAGGACCCCGGAAGGCCTGTTAAAAATATTCTTAATTGCCAATTTATGAATTATTGCTTAATAAAAGAATACTAGTGAGGGCAAAAAATCATCACGTTTTCTTAAGGCTCATCATAGTCATTGCAATTTCCAAACAGTAGAACATGATTTGCATCAAATTTTGAGAAAATATTTAGTGATTTAAAATCAATGAAGTAAGTATTCCATGATAAATATAAAAGATAAATATTCTCAAATATATAAATACCTTTTATGGAATGTTATATAATTGTAACTTCAACAAAAAAGAATGAAAATAAGGATTGAAATATGAAGACAAGACTAAAAATGATAATAACTACTAAATTAATTAAATACAAAGTTAACTTTAAATTTCTGTGGTTATTTTGGTGAAGAGAAAAATAATTATCAGTTTGTTTAATGTAAAATGCTGTGTCATAAGCATATATAATTGTAAAAATTTAAACGAAAAAAATCAAATATCACATCAACAAAAAAGTGGGTTTTGTTACTGGTATCTGGAAAATGGAATATTTTAGGAGGGTGGAAGGTGAACAAGTAGCTAATACATTTGTATTTAAGACATGAAGTCTCAAATGTCATTGGTTAATGTCAATAAATTAGGAAATGAAAATGAAAAAGCATTTAAAATTATAAAAGTTTAATCTTGATTACATGAATCTAATAAAGAAAAATGTATAAAAACATGAAATTTATAGTCATAAATACATACATGAATAAGATAGCAAAAATAGATAAGTAAAGTAAAGAAAAACAGAGAGCAAACTACAATTATAGATGCCTGAGCAGGTGCATAAATATAAATGAAATCAACCTACTTTTTAAAATGACCATATTCAGTCTAGTTTAAAAAAGAAAAAAATAAATATACCTTCTGTCTACCACAAATATCTCTAAAATAACACAGTTAAAAATTTACCAGTAATAGAAAAAATATGCATACTGAAACAAAAGCACATAGAATGTCTCAATTATTTTTATCAAATTTAAATTCAAAAGAAAAATAGTTTGTACAAGCCTTAACATGTTACAAAAGTGTTGACAATCAAGAAAAAGATGAGCTAAAAATGCGTTTAATATCTGTAATTTAAAATAGCAATACATACTTTGAGACATCAGAAGCAAATTAGGATATTTGCCATGTAATGAGATATTAAATAGCATGAAACAGAGAAATATTTTATAGACAATCTGAGCAATTGAAATGTAAAGCATTATTTATTAGTACATATGTCAAAAAGTAATATTTTTAAACAGAAAATTAAATTTATTTTCAAATAAAAATATATTTTGATACTGACTATTTTACAATGAAAGGAAACCATCAGTGCATGATATAATAATTCAAGTCACACTCTTGATGTTCCACTACTAAGTGGAACGAAAGTTAAATTGTGTGTTGTGCATCATTACCTCATTAAATACTTTCACACAAAAAATTTCAAAAGTCTACTGTATGTCAGCATAATCAGAAACTTAGCCATTTTAATTATACACCCATAAAAATTAAAACACTGAAGGGAGATATTGATTTGTCTTTTCAATAAAAACTATAGAACATGTGCTTCACAGGTGTTTGGGATTTCAGCAACTAAAAATAAACAAAAATCCTTTGTCTGAAGAACTGTCTTCATAGTTCTTACAGCTTAATACGGGTAGCTACAATATAAGTACATAAGAGGAATACAATGTTTATAATAGAATGTATATTTTGTTTCATAATGCAGATTAAAGGTATATTTTATAATTAATAAATTTTATAACTCATATTTTATTATATATATTGTACAGTTTCTAAATATTATATATAATGTATATATATATTATACTGCATACCATAAATATACTGCACAACATATACTGCATGCTATAAATATTTACATTCCTGATGTTAATTTAGATCTTTCCATGTATCTGAGCTTTAATAAAATCATTAAGCAAGATAAATTACATTAAGAAAGAGATCACATGCTAACATAATCTCTTTGTAGCAAAAGTATGAGAATATTATCTTATTTTTTGTCCAGTTTATCATAGACTTAATATAAATCCCACATGTGATAACATATAGGATTGAACATCAAATGTAAGGAAATGTACTAGTATTAGGTTATAATTTGAGTTTTCTGTTGAAGCTTTTTGAATAAGAGTTGCAAGTTTTATATTGCAATTGAAAATTATCAGTCACATGTGGTGGTACACACCTGTAATCCCATGAAATTTGTGAACCAACTTTCCAAAAATAGGGTAAAGTGGGATAAATCAACCTACTCAATTTGAAGATATACACTTATGTAATCAATAGTGTGTGGAGTTTGCAGAGGAATTAAACAGAAAAAAGAATCCAGAAAAAGACCCACACTAACTAGTGCTCAAACTTTGGACAAGAATAAAAATGTAATTCAATGGAGCGAATGGAGCTTATTTAGCAAATGATGCTGAAATAGTTGAGTATCAACATAAATTTAAAAAAATAGAAAGCAAACACACAGAAACTTTAACTTACATCTCAGATCTTATACAAAAATGCAAGGAAAACTAATAGTAAATCATATACTAAATATAAAATGCAAAATTATAAGACTTTTAGAAACAAATAGGAAAAATCATTAGAATGTGGGGAAATGAAAAAATCTATAGATTTCAGTAAAACTGCATGATTAATAAGAGAAAATATGCAAAAATTTGTCTTTACCAAAATAAAAAGCTTTTTGTTTTGTTACAATGAAGAAAAACAAAGCTATAGAGTGGGAGATAATGCCACAACAATGATGTATCTAACAAAGAACTGATAACTAGGATATCCAAACAGCCCATAAAATAAAACACTAAAAATGGTTCACAGAACCAATTAAATGCAGAGCAAAAGAAATAAAGATTTCATTGACAAAGACATACAGATATCAAATAAAAACATGAAGAGATGTTCAACTTCTTAGCAGTTATGGAACAGCAAATTAAAACTCCAGTAGGATGCCAGTATCACCTTGAAAACAATGAGAACATCAAATGCTGGTAAGAATGAGGAAGATATGAGATGAGTCGTACTTTTTGCTGGTGAGAAAATAAAATAGTACAACCAATGTGGAAATTTCTTTATGAACTCATATGAAACTGTTACACAACCCAACACTTAGACTCTTGAAAATTTGTTCCAAAGTGTCTTGGTTCTTTTTTTCTCTTTGCTGAGTAAAAACACCTGATGCCCAAAATTAGGGAAGGAAAGGTTCATTACTCACAGTTCTTGGAGTTCTCAGTCCATATTCAGTTGACTGCAAGGGAGGGTGGCCTGGCTGAGGGCCAGTCATTCATGGTGGCCACAAAACAGCAAGGCATGAACCAGCAACAGAGAAAGATGTGCCTTCTTCCCACCATTACACTCTATGTCAGCTCCATCCCTGGGCAAGTGCTGCACTCACATCTCCAATCCCAGCACCAGACAACAAACCAATCAAAAATGCCAGACTCAGCCACATCCATGCCATAATTACATGGGACTTGGTGGGGCCACAAGAATATAAACCATAATATTGCACCCCTGGCCCCACAAGGAGGACTCATGTACATCCTTTATACAAAAGACATTTAGTCCATTTCCAAGAGTTGCCACAGTCCTAACAATTTCAGAATTGCTGAAAAGTCCAAATCCCAAATCTCCTTCAAGATCTATGGCAAACTCTTAACGGTAACCCCCTATACAAATGAAGACAAGTTAAACACTTTCAAAATGCAAAGGTACAAGATAAACATTACCATTCCAAAAGTTACAAACAGTGGAATACAAAGTATTGGAACCAAAGCAAGTCCAGACTCCAGTAGGCTGAACATTAAGTCCTATAGTTTCAGGTCCAGCATCTGAAACAATCTGTGGCAAATTGTGAACTCCAAATGGTTTGAGTGATTCCACTCCTGAAGCATTTTCCATAGCTTCTCTCTTAAGCCCATTCTGCTTGGTTTTTGCAGCTTTCCTTGGAGGATCCATGTTCCTGGCTTTGTTAAACTTCTGGGTTCTCCACTGCACTCTTGGCTTCATCCTTATGTCTTTACATATTGCCCTCCAAAGTCAGGGTGGAAGCTGCCTTAACCTCAGAATGTGTGCGTTTTTCTTGCACCTAAAACCAGTGCTGCACCTATGCTGCCAATCCTGGCTTTGTTAAACTTCTGGGTTCTCCACTGCCAGTTGGAGCAGTAGCCAGGTGTTCCTCTCTCTTAGCTGAAGGGGTTGAAGGCCTGGATCACTGAGCTCTCTGAACCTAATTGTGAGGAACAGCTCCTCTATGCCACCACCATTTGGGAATCTGGTGCAGCCACCACCATTTCCATCACCACTCTGGAACATGGCTCTCTGTGGCTTTCTCCTCCGAGCAAAGTTTTTCAATTGTGCCAGTATGAGACTGCAAAAGGTGGAGGTTCGCTGCTTCCCAGGATGGCCCCAGGCCATCTTTTCTTTGTTCCTTCTCAGCAATTGAGGTCTCAGCTCTCTCTTAACAGTCAACAACTTCCTGGCCAAACGCACAATGTTTTAAATCATCCTGCTGAGTTCTTTGCTCTTGACTCACAACATAAATCTGGATAAAAGCCCCCAATAATAGCCATGCCACTGCCTCAACATTCAACCTGCTTTGGAATTTCCTTTAACAGATTAATTAACCCTCCATCCTTAATCTCAGTCTCAGGCAAAGTCTCTGGACATGAGAAAAATGCAGACAAACTTTATGCCAAGCCACAACACACATCATGTGGCGTCCAACAACCAATGCAGTCCTTATTCCCCCCAGAAACCTCCCAAGCCTGGTCCTTTCCTTCAGGCTGTCTATCAGCCTTCTAGTCTCCTGCACTCTGACCAGAATTTCCCCTACAGAACTACCTAAGCTGTTCCAGCACCACTCTTTCAGGTGACATCTCCAAATCTTTCCAAACTCTTCCCACAAGCCATTTCCAAAGGCTCTTTGGACCACATGGAAAGGTATAGTCACAGCAACGACCCTACTCCAAAGGTACCAAATTCTGTCTTGGTTACTTTTTTCTCATTGCTGAGTAAAAACATCTGACACCCAAAATTAGGGGAGGAAAGGTTTATTTCTTATAGTTCTTAGAGGTTTCAGCCCATATTGAGCTGGCTGCAAGGCAGGGTGGCATGGATGAGGGCCAGCCATTCATGGCAGCCACAAAACAGCAAGGCACAAGCCAGCAAGAGAGAAAGATGTGCCTTTGTCCTGCCCTTACACTGTATGACAGCTCCACCCCTGGGTGGATTCTGTGCTCACACTACCAATCAGAGCACCAGAAAAACCAATCACAAATGCCAGACTCAGCTGCATCCATGCCACAATTACATGAGACTTAGCGAAGCCACAGGAACATAAACCATAACACGAAGAAATGCTGATAGCTTCACACAAAAATCTCCATGCAAATGTCATAGTATAAATGAACACTGATTTAGTAAGTAACTTGTAATAATCTTCAGAAAATTTAGCTGAGTGGAAAAGTCCAGTGACAAAGCTATTGTCAAAAATGTTACAAGAGGAGTACCAAGATGGTGAATTGGTAAGCAGCAGAGACAGTCTTTCTGAGAATTGCCATCCAGATACTGGAATATAGCAAAATGAGAAGACTGAGAGGGAAGTGGCTCCCCTTGACCCATATAGGATATGAAGTGAGAATTGAAGCCCACAGAGAGAGTGAAGAGAAAAACTTCAACAAAGAAGGACACAGCCAATGGACACTTGTCCCTGAATTGGCACTCACTCTGTGAGAGAAGTTCAAATCTGCAGACACAGCATGACTGCTAGAAATCCCACAGGACTCTATAGATGAAGAAGTGGAGGGGAGAAGTGGACATGAAGGACTGTAGTAGTTAGGGTTTAATGCTTTGGGATCAGATGACCCACTGCAGTCAGCAATTGACTGGGAACCATTTTGAAGAGAAACCACTGAGCTCAGAACTCAGAGCAGATGCTGGCTCCAACTAGTGAATACCAGTTGGGCTCTTGCCCACTGCAGAAGGTGAGCTGACTGTGACTGCAGCAGGCTAAATGGTTCTGGTTTAGGCCCCCACAGCCAGAATACAGATGGAACTTTAGGGGAAATAAATGTTCAGGTTGCTGAGATTATCTACTACCCTGCCATAAAGTTACTGCTGGCTTGATGGAACAAATCAACACAGATCTGGACTCCATCTCCACATGTTGTCTGTTAGTGACAGTACAGACAAACCTGAAAATGAACTCTTTTATTTTTTTCTTCTTTCTCTCTTGTTTGTTTGTTGTTGTGGTGGTGGTGGTGGTGGTGGCAGTGGTTTTGTTTCTGTTTTTGGGGTTTTTTTCCCCTACATTGTTTGATCTTGTTGCTACATGGGTGTAAATTTGATTTCTAGCCTTTTGTGGTTGTTGTTGTTTTCTGTTCTTCATTTTATCTCTTTATTTTCTCTTTCCCTCCAGTGTTCTACACCAGTTTTCCAAAGTTATCATGATTTCCCTTTTGTCCTCTAGCCTTATTCTAACCTATTTTTTCTCTTCTACTTCTCTATTTTTTCCCTAACCACATTTAAATTTTCACCACTGAGGGTAAAATTGACATATTAAGGACTTATATACTGCATGTAATTTTCTGGTTAGTTTTAGATTTTGCCACATAACCACAAATCTATTTCATATGGTTAAAGGTGACAAATTAATGATTATCTCAGTTTGTAATTTTCTAGGCTGTGTTTGATGCTGGTACTACTTTAGCCAAAAGTGACGTATTGGTTTTAACCAGCTGTTTTCTTCTGTATTCCAAGACTGAGAATGACCTAAGGTCACAGAAAATACTGTGGCACAGTGCCGAAAATCCAGAGGCTGGGCCAAGCAGGCAGCAATTTCTCATGCCCAGCAAATTGAAAAGGTGGGATCTTGCAACAGACTCAAAACCAAAAAATCAGTTACACCTGTAAGACAGCTTGGAGAAGTAGTCATTTCCTAAGGGTTTTACATACTATCAATAAAGCAACTCGTGTTGGGCAATTTGCAAGCATCCACTTAGAAATTAAACCTAAAAAAATAAGAAAAGAGAAGCAGACACTTAAACAAGTTGCAACCCCAGACATTCAGTTCACCAAAAGCAAACCAAGGGGGCAATGAGATGGATCAATCCAAAAGTCAACCACCCAACCTCTCTGAAGTGGTAACAGCAAAGCAATTGAATGAGTCTAAAAAAAATCAAATCAGAAACAAGTTCTCAGGTAACTACAGAGATGGTATACACAAGGGAAACAATGCTTAGTGACTCTAGAGCACATATAGACAAAAATAATACAGGAGCTTAAGAAAATGATGGAAAGCATATGTGGCAGATTGATAACTGATAGTCAACTTGTAATATCAGCTGAACTGAATCAGTGTGGCACTGAGCATGGATGGCCCACCTGAGGATCACTGCCAACATAAAATGAGAACTGGAGAAGAAGCTGTTATTAATTGGTGCTGTTGGTTGTCCTGTTGCTGTGGTTCTCCTGGAGGAGGTTGTCAAGTTTCTTTCCTGATATTAACCAGGTATTGTCATCATCAGAGGAGCTAGGGACCTTGTTGTTGCTGAGAATGACTGTGGGAGTTTTCAGGGGTGCTTTGAGAATTGCTTCCTGGCTCCAGTGCAGAGCTCCCAGCCAACTGGCACAGGTCCTTCACCCCATTGGCACACACTTTCTAGCTTCCACCACTGACCTTGGCACAGATCTCTGAAACAGACTTGTGTGAATCATTGACATGGGCTTTAGGCCACCACTTGGGCTCATGGGAAGCATTGTCATGGTCTTCAGATAAATTCATGAAGGATATTGCCATGGGATCCAGACTCTAGGCTAGATTCTCTAGCTCTTTAGTGTGTGTAGACACGTTTCCTGCACTTTCTTTGTATTTGACACTTGGGTGACCATTATAAAATAATACTATAAATTATGTCTTGTATATAATATTTTTGCTTGTAAACCACTGACTACAACACCATAAATGCTCAGCACAGGAAAGATATGGAATCTATAAGACAGATTTAAGTGGATATCAAGGAGAATATAAACTCCATTGAAAGTATCTGCAGCAGAATCAGCCAATGTGAGGATGAAACCTCAGATATAGAAGACAGGCTTGGGATTAGCAATCATGACAAGAAAGATTTCCTAAAAATAGCAAGGGACCATGAAAAATCAATCCAGCAGCTTCCTGATGAAAAGAAGAATAATTTAAGCTTTTTGGAGTCAATGAAAAAGCAGGAGGTAGCACAAAAGATGTAAAAATACTATTCACAGACTTGATGGCAGAAAACTTTTTTGGTAGGGAAAAATAATTTGACATTCAGATAAGTGAGGCATATCAAATTTCATTTAACCATGATCAAAAAACAAAATCTAGAGCCAGACACATTATAGTCAAGATTCCAGAAATACAACACAAAAATAAAAAAATTAAAACCTGTTATGGAAAAGAAACAAATTACATATAAAGGAAAGCCCATCAGAATCACAGGTGATTCCTTTTCCAACATAAATTTGTATATAAGTATACATAAGATAGCCAAAATGACTATACTACTAAATGTATTAGTTATTGAAAAAGAACAGTTAATACTCATATGATTAGATCCATTTTACATGTCTATATCTGTTAATCTTAACAACTCTTTTGAAGGAAACGATATGCAATATTGCAGCCATTGTCAAATTCCTATCATCTTCTTTTGTAAACCTATAATGTTACTGCATTGGATTTGTTGTTGTTGTTTCTTTGTCTCTTTTACATTTCGTCTGTCTTTTCTGTGTCTTTTTACTCTTAAATTAAAAAAAAAGAATAACAACTAATTTCTGAGCACAAATCCTCAAGTCAAGGAGATTTTAGTGTGAAGTATTTCAAGCTCTAAAGGAAGAAAACCCCAACCCAGATTGATGTACCCTGCAAAACTATTTTTCAAAACTTATGGAGAAATAAGAGACCTCTATGACAGGGAACACCTGAGGAAATTTAAGACCACCAAACCAGCGCAGCACAATGTTTAGAAAGATATTCTAGAAAGTAATAACAAGGACTACAACTCCATGTACCTCAACAGAAGAAATCCATAAGGCAAGATAAATAATTAGAGAGATGGAGAGGAAAAAAAGAGGAAGCCAACAGGGAAATAACATGACAAGGATAAGTCAATACACATTAGTTATAGTCATCAATGTTAACAGTCTCAATACCCCGATGAAAAGTCACAGACTAACAGAATGAATTCAGAAACAAGATCCAGCAATATACTGCATGCAAGATAAACATTTAATTTAAAAAATTCATAGACTGAAAGTCAAAGGGTGGAAGACAATACTCCATCAGGAACCCAGAAAAAAGCAGGGTGGCTATTCTATTCACAGAAAAAGTGGATTTAAAGCCAAATATCATTAAGGGACAAAGAAAGTCATTACATCCTTGGAAAGGGAATAATTCAAGAGGAAGAGATAACAATCATAAATATATAAGCAAAAATACCAGTGCATCCCATTATATAAAGCAAATATTAATAGATGTGAAAAATCAAATAAACCCACATACAATTGTTTTGGAGGATCTCAATACCCCACTGTCACAAAAACATAGATCAACCGGCCAAAAAAAAAAAAAATCAACAGAGAAATATCAGAACTTAACAAAACTTTTGAACAAATAGACTTGGTAGATATCTAGAGAACTCTACCTCATAGCATCATAAAACACATTCTTCTCAGCTGCACACTGGACAGTCTCCAAAATAGACCACATACTACCACATAGAACATGCTTGAGTAAATGCAAATGCAAAGTAAATTTATTGTGGTCTGATAATATGGGATGTTGATATTATCAATAAAATTGGAACGCAATGGCAAGAGGAACCACAAGAACTTCATAAACACATGGAAATTTTATAACACCCTCCTGAATAACCAATGGGTCACAGATGAAATTACAGAAGAAATTAGACAGTTTATACAATTAAATGATCATGACAATACAACATGTTGCAGCCAGGGGTTTACAAGAAAAAGAGATTACATACAGGACACATAATTTGTAGTATTGTTTATAATGATCACCCTGAGAGTCGAATACAAGAAGTATAAGAAATCTGTCCACACACTAAAGACCTAGAGAACCCAGCTGAGGGCCTAGATCCCATCGAAATAACTTGCATGAGTTCATCTGAAAACCTACTGGAGGCCTAGAGCCCATGACAATGACTCATGCAAGTCTATTTCATTGATCTGCACTGGGAAGGCACAAAGGTCAGTGGTGGAAGCCAGAAGGTCTGTGACAGTGAGATGAAGGATCCGTATTAGTAGGTTGAGAGTTCTGCACTGGAGCCAAGAAGTGATTCTCGAGATAAGGACTAGGGCTCCCCTGAAAAGTACCACAGCCCTTTTCAGCAACAATGAGGTGCTGAGCTCCTCTGATGATGAGAACAGCTGATCCATATCAGGAAGCCAGGCTGACAAGCTTCTGGAGTTTGAGCAGCGAACATCTTTCCCTCCATAGGTAGGAAGCAATGCTCAAAGTAAGGATCGGAGCTCCCCCAAAGTGAACTTCAGTCTTCCTCAGCAACAGAGTCCCAACCTCCTCTGATGATAACAACTGAGTGCTGATTAGAGAAGTCAGCAGCATGACAAGCTCCTCCAGGAGAACCAACATCTCCAAGAGAACCAACAGTTCCAAACAAGAGCAACACTTAGGAGGACCCACAATGTTACTCTTCCTCGCCAGGTGTCCTTTTTTATGCTAGCAACTTTCCTCAGGTGGGGCCATCTACACTCAGCACCATGCTGATTCAGTTTAGCCTGTATTTAAATTCACCACCAGTTTTTAATCCACCACACACCATATCTGAACTTATGGGACACAACAAAAGCAATCTTTAGAGGGAAATTTAATGAAAGCAGTTCTTAGAGGGAAATTTATAGCAGTGAATATTCATATCAATAAAGCAGAAAAAGTGCAAATAAACAATTTAAAGTTAAACCTCAAACTTCTAGAAAAAGAGAAACAGGCCAAGCCCAAAGTTTTTAAAGGTGAAGAAATTATAAAGATTAGAGAATAAATTAATGCATTGGAGAATAAAAATTCAACATAAAGAATAAATGAATGAAAGAGATGGTTCTTTGAATGATTAAATAAAATCAAACACTTAGGAAAACTTAAAAGAAAAAGTACTTAAATCCACACATTTAGGATGAAAAGCATGAAATCACAAGAGATTCAGAAATCTAGAAGATCATCTATACCTATTTTGAGAACTTGTATTCTAATATGATAGAAAATACAGAAGAAATGGACAGAATCCTACAAACATATGAATTACCAAAGCAGAATCAAGAAAATATAAAAATCCAAAGTAAAGCAAAACAAATCATTGAAATCACAGATGCAATTTAAAACCTACCAACAAAGAAAAGCCCAGGCCCTAACAGATTCACTACTGAATACTGCAAGAAATGTAGAGAAGACCTAATGCCACTATTTCTCAAACTTTATGGTGAAATTGAAAGTGAAGTTTTCAAATTCATTCATAGAAGCAAGCATTATCCTGATACCAAAACTGAAGAAAGATTCAACTAAGAAAGAGAACTATAGGTGAATATCACTATTGAACATAGATGCAAAAGTCCTCAATCAGATACTAGCTAACAGAATGCAGCAAATCCTCAAGAAGACTATATACCATGACCAACTAGAGTCCATTCCAGGATGCAGGAATGGCTCAGTGTACATAAATCAATAAATGTAATACACCATATTAACAGAACCAAGGTAAAAAGCCATATCATCATCTCAGTAAAGGCAGAAATAGCTTTTCACAAAGTCAAAAATTGATGCACAGTAAAATGCTACAGAAAACTGGAATATATGGTCTTCATCTCAAACTGATAAAAGTCATCTATGACAAACCAACAGCCAGCATCATACTAAATGCATAAAACTGAAAACTTTCAGTCTAAAATCAGGAACGAGACAAAGATGTCCACTGTCTCCACTCTTATTCAGCATAGTTCTGGAAACTATGTATTCGATAAGACAGAGAGAAATAAAAAGAATAAGGATAAGTAAGGAAGAAGTAAATTATAATCATTCACAGATGACATGATGCTCTACATAGAAGATGCCAAAAATTTCACTAAAAGACTGATAGATTTAATAAGCAAATTCAGTGGTGTTGCTGGATACGAAGTCAACTCTCAAAAATCCTTACCCTTCCTGTACACAAATGAGAAACTTACTTAGAAATTAGGGAAACGACACCTTTTATAACAACATACAAAAAAAAAATGAAATGCCTAGGAATAAACCTAATGAAGGATGTAGCAGACCTCTACATTGAAAACTACAGTACTTGAAAAAGAGGATTGAATGGAATTTCAGAAAATGGAAAGGTATCACTTGCTCTTGTGTAGCAAGAGTCAATGTAATGAAAATGGCCATATTTCCAAAATTGTTATAAAGACTTAATGCAATTCTGATCAAACTTTCAATAGCATATCTCACAGAATTAGAAAAAACAATCCTAAAATTCATTTGTAAGCAGAAGAAATCTAAAATAGCAAAGGCAATTCTGGGCAACAGAGGTAAGGCAGGGGTCATCAAAATCTCCAACTTGAATTTATACTGTAAAGCTACTGTGATAAAAACAGTGTGGTATTGGGGGAAAAAAAGACCTGAAGATCAGTGGAATAGTTTAGAAGATGTAGAAAAACTCCAGACATACTCAGCCAACTTGTCTTTTATAAAGATGTGAATCACATTCACTGGAAGAAAGATAGACTCTTCAATAAATGCTGCCTGAAAAAGTGGCTTTGCACATGCTTAAGGTTAAAATTGGACCCATTTCTTTCATCATGTGCTAAACTAAATTTGAAATGAATCACAGATCTAAATATTAAAACAGAAACAGCAAACATGGTGAATGATAGAACAGTTGAAACTCTTGAAGACATTGGTGTAGACTTTATGAATAAACCCTGTTCACACAAGAAGTATCACAAGGAATCAACAACTGAGATCTCATCTTAATGAAAAGATTTTGCACAGCAAGAGAAATCACAAACAGAGTGAAAAGACAACCCACAAGATGGGAATCTGTTCTTTAGACAAAAGATTACTATTGAGAATATATAAAGAACTCAAAAAAAAAAATCAGACCTCCCAGATTTAAAGACCCAGTCCAAAAATTGCATCTGAGATTATTATATACTTCTCAGATGAAGAAATACAAACAGCAAATAAATATATGAAAAAAAATGTTCAACATTATGGGTCATTTGAAAGATGCAAATTAAAAGAACACTGAGATTCCATCTCAACCCAGAAAGAATGACGATTATTATCAAGACTTCAACCAACCACTAATGCTGGTAGGACTGTGGGGAAATAAGGAACCCTACTCTACTGTTGGTATGAGTATAGACTGGTGCAATCACTGTGAAAATCACTGTGGAAATTCCTCAAGAAACGAAAACTAGAGATTTCATTTGCCTCAATTATTACCCTTCTTGGTATCTTCTCAAATGAACTAAAAACATCATACCACAGCAATATATGCACATTCATATTTATCATAGCAGAGTTGTAATAGTTAAATGTTGGAAACAGTACAATGCCTATCAACAGATGAATGGATATACAAAATGTGGACTTTTTTATGCAATGGAGTACTACTCAGCCATAAAAAGGTAAACTGGAGACTTTTATAGGTAAATGAATGCAACTTGAGACCATACTCGTAAGTGAAAATATTGAGACCTACATGTGCAAACATCATATTGTCTTTCTAGTGTGAGAAGCTGAAAAAGTAAATAAGGTCCAAAATGTACAGCAGATAATGTGAAATGGGAAGAAACTATTCAAAAGGAAAGAGAAACTGGGATGGAGCAAAACAGAAAGAAAAGCAAGGTAAGAGCATGTATATAAGTGCATATATATATAAAGAGAGCATATATATATAGTCATACTATCAATTTTTCTTAATTCATTGAAATGTTTCTGCTAATATTATTTGGACAAGTAAATGCCTGTATCTTGCAGTCTGAGTACCTGAAAGATAATATACAATGTATTTATTAATCATTAGCCTCCTATTATCTCATATTAGTCTATTATCTTGTTTTGAAATTTTTATTTTTTCTCTTTAAAATAAAATTTTCTAAAAAATTTAAAAAAGTTACAAACTGATTCTATTGCTTCTGTTCTGCTGGAGAACGCTACTGTACATTTATATATGAATCTTCAATAATATAAACAAAATGATAAATTAATAAAAAGTGAGGTAAAATAAAGATATCCAAAGGTTGATGGAAAGGCAGCAATGAGAGCAAATATGAGAGCAAGAGTTAAAACACAATTTTATTTGTAGTAAAACTGCTTAACAAAAGTTATTAAAGAAACTTTTTCCAAGCTGAAATGAAGTGATAACAGCAGCAATTTAAATTCACATATAAAATAAAAGCACTGGTAAAGGTAATTAGCAAGTCATTTAAAAAGACATTATAATTGCATATTTTTCTCATTTTTCTTAACTGATTAAAAACCAATTGCACAAAGTAATCTGTGTAAAATTATATAGCAGCATAAAGAAAGTGGGTGGGGACAAAGCTGTATTAGAGTAAGGAAATGACACCAGATGGTAACATGAATCCATAAGAACATATGAAAAGAACCAGAAATGGTAAATAAAATGCTGGTATAACCAAGTGTGCAATATATGCTTACTGTTTTTTTGTTTCATCTTTATTACAGAATATAAAATTAAATAATGTTGAAATTATAACAATAAATTATTGCATTTTCAACATGTACAGATGCAATTTATATAACAATTACAACACAAAGAGGGAGAAAGGAAATAGAGGTAAATGACAATAACACTTCCATAGCTCAGTGGGATTTAGTACAGATTCAGAGTGTGTTAAGATAAAGTAAATACAGTCAGTGCTAAGGCAGCTACTAAAATTAACACCTGAGTATTGGGGAAAATCATTAATGAGATTGAAACGTCACAGGACAAAATATTTACTCCATGTAAAATAAAGAAACAGAAGAGGAACAAAGAAAGAAAGATGGTATCACTCATAAAAGAAAAAGTAAAATGCTGGAGGTTAACATATCAATACTAACATGAATATGAATGGATTAAGCAAGCTTGTACTATCACTTAGCAAATACAAACAATAAGGAAACTTTGTGAACAATTATGTACCTTCAAATTAGATAACTTAGATGAAGCGAACACAGTCTTAGGATGCAGACTACTGGAAGTGATTAAAAGAAAATAGAAAAATCTGAGTGGATTTAAAAGGAATAAAAAGATTAAATTAGTAATTAAACAGTTTCCATAATGAAAATCTAGGTTCACATGGTTTTTCTAGTAAATTTTACCAAATATTTAAAGACAAATAAATGTTAATCAATCATTAGCTTTACTACAACATAGACAGGGGGGATGTTTGCCAGTGCTCCTCTCATAAGAAAATAAGACAGACACATCAAAAGAGAGACACATCAAAGCATCGGACCTTGACAATCTTGATGCAAATATTCTCAGAAAAATCCAGAAAGCCAAATACAGCATTCTATAAAAAGAATCAAAGCCAAGCATCATGACACAAGCCTATAATTCTAACACTGGAGAAACTGAAACAGAAAGACCTCCAGTTCAAGGCCACCTGGGCTATATAATAAGTCCAAGACCTTCTGGACTCCATGCTAACACCTTGTCTCAAAAAAAGTCACATACCATGTTTAAGTCTATTTTATCCCAAGATTAAAATGTTGGCTTAACATCAGAAAATCGAAAAATGTAAG
>RJWM01020077.1:0-37835 GCA_004363535.1 Dasyprocta punctata
TCATCCAGGCTTTCTGTCTTTTCCTTATAGGTGTTTGTGACCCCTGGAGGAAGCCCTTGGACATTTACTGTGTGCCAAATTAACACAAGGCAGAAACCCAGCAGTCATGGAGAATAGCGGCAAGCATGGATAGAATGTATTTAAAACCAAAACCACACAGGGTCTTCACAGGGCCTACAGCAGGGGGCCCTGTAGTGCTCCCCACAACCCTCCCCCCAGGAAGCAGGAAGCAGGAAGCAGTGATGGGTGAAAAGTTCATGAACTTAGGTAGAGAAACTTTCTTAAATAGGACAGAAAAAGCACTAGTTGTAAAGCAAAGAGTAGATAAATTTGGCAATTAAAGTTAAGAACTTCTTTTGACCCTCTCCTTACATCATATAAAAACTCAAATGGATTAAAAACCTAAACATAGGCGCTAGAGCTATAAAACTTGTAGAAGAAAAGCTTCATGACACTGGATTTGATAATGATTTCTTGGGTATGAAACCAAAGGCACTGGCAACAAAAGGAAAAACACATGCATTAAACCATTTATGGCCAGGGATAGAGCTCAGTGGCATAGCACCTGCCTGGTAAATATGAGGTCATGAGTTCAATTTCTGGTGCCAATAAAAGAATGAAAACTTATGTATTTAAAGGGCAATATCAAGACAGTGAAGAAGGAACCCATGGAATGGAAGAAAATACTTGCAAATGAGAAATCTGTTAAGGCTTAATATCCAGAATATATAAAGAACTCTTCCTCTCTTCCTGTTACTTAACAATAATAGTAAAACCAAGAAAACATTCTCTCTTTTTTTTTTTTTTGCAGCACCGGGGATTGAACTCACAAACTTCACACCTGCCAGACAGGCGCTTAAGCCATTGAGCCAAACTCCTCACCCTAGTTTTTTGAGGCAGGGTCACCCTATGGTAGCTCAGGCCAGCCTTGAGCTCGTGTTGTAGCCCAAGTTGGCCTCAAACTCACAACACTCCTCCTACCTCAGCCACCTGAGTGCTGGGATTAAAGGCAAGAAAACATTCTGATTCAAAAACTGACAAATTCCCTGATGAACACCTCTTCAAAGAAGATACACAAATACCCAATAAACATACAAAAAGATCTTGTAGTAGGGAACTGCCAATCAAAACTACATGCGATCCACTTCATACCCAGTATGATGGTGTATTAGTCAGCTTTACCACTATTGGACACGATACCCCACACCCACAACTTAGAAGAAAGATTTAGCCTGGCTCATATTTTAAGATCCAGTCCATGGTTGGTTGGCTTCAAGGCAGAAACTTCATGGCAGAAGGACACCATAGAGCGGTGCTGCTTAGCTCATGGCACCCAGGAAGCAGAGCAGAAGAAGAGTGCCTGAGAAGAAGGAGCCAAAGGCTGGATAGAGATCCCCAAGGCCTCCATGACCCATCAATCCCATGGGCTGATCCCA
Source organism: Dasyprocta punctata (assembly GCA_004363535.1). NCBI lineage: Eukaryota > Metazoa > Chordata > Mammalia > Rodentia > Dasyproctidae > Dasyprocta > Dasyprocta punctata. The sequence goes on from RJWM01020077.1 coordinate 1,437, forward strand.
AAGCCAACCAAACTGACACTCCACCCTAACTGCCATAAATGGAAGGAAGGGGGAGGGGAGGGGGGGAGACAGGGAAAGAGACAGGGAGGGAAGGAGGAGCAAAAAAAGACAGGAGGGAGGGAAGGAGAAAGGAAATAATAGTTATTAGCCAGGCTCTGAAAAAACAACATAAATAGATGGATGGATGGATGGATGGATAGATAGATAGATAGATAGATAGATAGATAGATAGATAGATATAGAGATACATATCCATGATTATAGCAGCATAATTCCCAACAGTTAAAAAATGGAAACAACCCAAATATCCCTCAGCAGACACACAGATAAACACGATGTGGTATACATACACAATGGAATATTCTTGAACCTTAAGAAGGAACTAGACTTTGTGGAGATGAGAAGGAATCTGGAGATGGGGGGAATGGGAAGGAGGAAATAAAAAGATGAGATATTCCAGGATGAATATATTCATTAGGTGTCACAAATGTATAGTAATAAAAAAATTTTAAGGAACAATACAAAAAAAAGAATAAAATTCTGACACCTGCCATACCATAGGTGGACCTGGGAGACATTATGCTAACAGACATACACCACACACAAAAAGGCAAACACTGATGATTCTACTTATGTATGAGGAGCTTAGAATAGTTGAATTCATAGAAATAGAAAGTAGAATGGTTGCTTCCAGAGGCTGATGGAAGAGGAAACAGGGAGCATTGTTTAATAAGTACTGAGTTTCAGCTTGGAAAGATGAAAAAGTTCTGGAGAGGGATGATGATGAAGGTTACACAGAATATGAATGTATTCAACAGCCCTGATCTGTAAAATTAAAAATGGTTAAGATGGTAAATTTTCTGTTATGTATATTCTACTACAATAAAAGAAGTAACAACTTTTGTTCGTCAAAGGACAAAGGAGGTACAGCAAGCCACGGAGTGAGAAAAGATGCTTGCAGTATATATAAGAAAAATTCCTATAAATCAATATGGAAAAAGTAGACAATCTAATAGAAACCCAGGGAAAAACTGCAAACAGGCACTTCCTGCAAGAGGGAATCCAAATAACCGCATATGTGAAAAGACACTCGGCTTCATTAGTGACTAGGGTGACCATAAGATACCATTTCTCAGCCACAAGATTGGCAAAATTTATAAATTGGATCATCTCAGAAATAGAGGGATGGGATTTCCTTGCCGCGTTAGTGGGAGTATAAATTGATCTGCCTCATTGGGAAATGCTGTGGGTCTACTTAGTAAAACTGAAGATCCACAAAGCCAGTCTGGCAAATTCCAGCTCTGAGTAAACCGTGGGCAAGTGGGTTTCAGACTGCAGCATGCATCAGAATCAGCAGAGGGCTGGTTCAACAGAAGCTGCCGGGCCCCGGAGGGTCAGGATCCTGGTTGACAAAAATGTGAGACTCTGTGAGTCTAACAAGCTCCCAGGGATGCGGAAGCTGCTGGCTTTGGGGCCACACTTGAAGGACCAGCAGCATTATTCATAACAGAAACCAACACTGCCCCAAGTATCCAACACAAGGTGAACCAATGCATGTGCTGTGGTCCTACAATGGAATATTATTGAGCGAGAAAATGAACCAACTATAGTGACAAGATCAATACAATGTTGAGGTAAAGAAACCAGACACAAGAAAGCACACTGATCATATTTATTCAAAAAGTTCAAAATCAAGCAAACCTACAGTGGTAAAAGTAAGAAGCAGGCTCAGCGACGTTTTTCTGGACAGGATCAAAGAGTAAGTACTTTCTATCATGTAGGCCAAATGGCGCCATCAAAACTGCTCAGCTCGGCCTCTGGAGGGCAAAAGCAACCACTGATGACACATTAGAGAAGGGGTGTGGCTGTGTTCCAGTAAAACTTGATTTACAAAAAGACTCAGCAGGAGTCATAGTTTGTTGACCACTGCGCTAAAGCTAAATAAGGTAGTGATGACCTCCGCTGAGGGAGGAAGTGGGTAGTGGTCAGAAAAGGGGTGTGGGGGTGCTTTTCGGATTCTGGTAATATTTCCTGACCTTAGTGGTAATAAAGTTTTTGCTTTATAATAATTTGTTAACCTGTGTATTTATATGTTTTGTACTTTTTTTTGCATTGTAGTATATTTCCCAATTTTAAAAAGGTTTAAATGAATAAATAATCCAACAAAATGTTATCTATCCATACAAAATGTTGGTCTTGCAGAGGAAGAGGGTAAAAAGTGGTCCCTGGGGACTGGGAAGTGGCAGGGAAGGGAAAAAGGGAGACTGGTAACCAACAGGGGCCAGGGCCTCCTCACCAAGACAAAAGGCCTTTAAAACACAGAAGGAAATTTCCAACGAGGCCCAAGCAAAGCAAAGCTTGCTGGAGTCTGAGTGGCTCTAACCTTCAGGGAACAAAATAGAGTTATATAAGGAGGAATTTGTTCTGGTGCTCTGCAGCACAGCAGGGTGACTATAATCTACAACGATTTATAATAAATTTCAAAATAACTAGAGAACAGCCTGAAGGTCCACAACTTGTGGAAATGATAAACACTTGAAGAGATGGATATGCTCATTCTCCTGATTTGATAATTATACATGATATACATGTATCAAATTATAATGCTTATCCTATAAATAAGTGAAAATACTATGCTTCAACTTTGAAAAAGTGTTATTTGGAAATAAAAGGAAATGAAGGACTGATATGGTTGGTGCATTGTGTCAAATTGAGAAGTGTAGAAGTTTAACTAAGAGATTCAGCAGGGAGCCAAGATCCTTACTTTGTATTTTTTTTTATTTTACAAAGCAAAACAGAAAAAAGGGTAGAAATAATATAGAATTTCAAAAAAAAACAGTAAGAAATCAATACTAGTTAATATATTATATATTGTTATCTTAGAAATAGTTGTTCCAGTTACAAGATCTAGGCATAAAAATGATCAGACAACCAAACAATGACAACACAAACCATTATTCATGATGATAGGGGAAAGGAGAAATGGAAGAAAGGAAAAGATTATATGTATGTAGATATACACATATAACTGTATGTACGTGTAAGTATGCAAGATAGATCCTTACTTTGTAAATAGCCTCATTCCTGTACAAGAGGAGGGCACAGAGATTTTGTGAGTGCCACATCTGCCCTGGGGGGACAGGGGCTGACCTGCATACAGTATAAGGGGGGAAAAGAGGCTTGCTCTGCCCTTGTTTGCTCTGGCTGCTTTAGCTAACTGCTGCCTTGAAGGGTTGCCCCAGTGCCAAGCCACCCTGCCTTGGAGCCATCTGATGATGGACTGAAACCTCCACAAACTGGAAGCTAAATAAACCTTTCCTTCCTTCATTCTGGGCATCAGGTATTTTGCTTCAGCAACAAGAGAAAAGTAACCAAGACAACATGTATCAAATTATAATACTTACCCTATAAATAAGCACAAATATTATGTTTCTACCTTGAAAAAGTGTTATTTGGCAATAAAAGGAAATGAAGGACTGATACATGCCACAATATCAACAGGCCTTGAAGACACCACGCTAGGTGAGAGAGGCCAGGTTTCTATGTATCCAGAATTGGCAGATTTATAGATAGACAGGAGCTCAGTGTTGCACAGGGCGGTGGGCACGTGGGATTGAAGGGAGGTGGCCAAGGGATTTTGGGGATGCTGAAAATGCTGTCAAATTGATAGCGGCAACAACAGCACAACTCTGAAGATACTAAAAACTCTCAAACTGTAAACTTCACATGGGCAACTTTTATGGGAAGGGAACAAAATTTCAGAGAACCTACTATCAGAATAATTTCTTTAATTTAAAACTAGGGTTGGGGCTGTACCTCAGGGGTAGAGCACCTGCCTAGCATGTACCAGCATAAAATAAAAACTAATGCATGAACTCATCACCCTCTCTCTGTCCTTGTTCAGAGAGACAAGCACATGCGAGGAGACCACACAGAAGCCACCCGTCCTTCCTCCTGCTCCGGAGCCCCTAACCCATTGTATTAGGCCCTTTCTCTGCCATGGACAAAACACGTACTGAAAATCAGAAGCCCAAGCCAGGTATGATAGTGCACATGTATCATTCCAGCACTCTGGGAAGCTGAAACAGGAAGATTGAAAGTTCAAGCTAAACCTGGGCAATTTAGGGACTTAGCAAGATTCTGTCTCAAAATAGAAAATAAAAAAGACTAGGAAGATGGCTCAGTGCTAAGTCTCCAGTATCACACACATACACACACACACACAGACCCAAGAGGCCAGAGATTCTGCAAACAAGCAGGGGCCAAGGCATCCTCAACAAGGCACACAGCACCTTATAGACTCAAAGTTCAATCCCTGGGGAAGAGAGATGCCCTGCAGACCCTTACAGGAGTCAGGCTGGCTCTGGGAGTCCCACCAGGCCTTGGGGGAATAGGCCTCTCCTGAGTGTCTAGGGCAGTGGTGGTGAACTACGGCATGCATGCCTCAGCTGGCTGTTATCTCTGAAGGCTCTGAAAGGCTCGTTACCATTGGCCTCAGGCCTAGTGGCTTTGTAACATGGGTGGGGATCTCACGGGCTTAAGCCCTGCTGCTCCCAAGCAGGCTAAAGGCAGAAGGCATGTTCTAGGCTACGTGGCGCCTGCAGGGAGCCCGGCAGATGGCTGCAGATGATGAAGCTGCAGGAGCCACCAGATGCAGGCTTCAGGAGCAGTGGTTGCTGCAGAATCCCTCAGCTGCCGCCTCCCTCCTGCGCCACACAGGCCCTGACAGCTGTGAGCCACCAGGCCTCCAGCCAGGGCAGAACCCACGGAAAGCAGCCCAAAGAAATTCCTGGGCCTAGGATGCAGAAGAGGGAGCAGGAAGTCCCAGACAGGGCAGAGGACCTGTGAGGTGTGGCAATGGTCGCACAACTCTAAAGATACTAAAAACAAGCTCAGGACTGTTGGGTGTCATTACAGTGCTGTGCGACCTCAGGGAGGTAGCACAACTTCTCTGAGTACCCTGACTCACAGTTTTGGGATTAAACCAGAGACAACAGCTCCCACTCCAAAGAGCTGTCAAAAGAATTCAATCAAGCAAGGGGTGTGAAATTACCAGGCAGTAAAAGGAATTCTGTGTGTTACTCAGTAAAGGCTAGTTGAGTAGAAATAAACACAAATTAAGTTACTTTCCAAGTTATCTTTCCAGCTTGGGCCAAACCCAAAAGAAGGGAAAACACAACAGAATTTTCAAGCTGACGCCTGCCGAGCTCAAACTGCATGTGGATTACCTCGTGTGATTCTCAGAAGAATCCCATTGAGTGGGTGCTATGCTCTCCACTTTACAGATGAGGGAATAGAGTCACACAAGCAAGAGTAGTGTGCTGAGCTCCCATGGTTATTAAGGCAGAGTTTGAATCTGAATTTCTCTTCCTTCCTTCCTCTCTCTCTCTCTCTCTCTCTCTCTCTCTCTCTCTCTCTCTCTCTCTCCTTTCTTTTTTTCTTTCTTTGTACTTGGCCTCTTCCATGCTAGAGTTTCTCAGACTGGCTTTGAACTTGTGATCCTCCTGCCTCAGCCTCCCAAAGGGCTAGGATTACAGCCATGTGCCGCCATACCCAGTTTCATGCTCTTTGACATGACCCTCAGCTACTCTGTGTTTAAATCCTAGCAGTGCCACTGCCTGGGCCTGCAGCAGGTGTCTCCACCTCTCTGAGATTCAACTTGCTGGTTAGAAAAAAGAGAAAACATGTAGTACCAATTCTGTGGTTAGAGAAGATGGTTCAGTGGACCTGTGAGCTGAAGGGGACTGGCATGCGACAGGCACTCACTGAGTCCTCACTGTACACATCAGGACAGGGTCGCCACTTCTCAGGGCTGGGGATGCAGGAGGCAGACTACTGAACTCATCCATGGGGGCCACAGAGGGGTTTATGTCAGGCCTCAGTTTCCTCATCTGTAAAATGGAACCAGTGAGAGCAGATCCTGAGCCCTTCTGTGTTGGTCAGCTTTCTGTTGCTGGGACAAAATATCTGAGATCAATAAACTTGAAGGAGGGAAAAGGTTTATCTGGCTCACAGTTTCTGAGGTATCAGTTCATGATCACTAGACTCCATTACTCTGGGAGTGGCATAGCAGATCACAGCAGGAACATGTGGTGGAGGAAACACCTCAACTCACAGTGGCAAGAAGCAAAGGAGAGCCAGGTTCTGATATCCCCTTCAAGGCCACACACCCAGTGACTTAACTTCCTCCCACCAGGGTCCACCTTCCAATGATTCCACCATGTCCCAACAGCACCACAGGCTGGTGACCAAGCCATTAGCAAATGGATTTTTGTGGATCCAAACTACAGCACCTTCCCCACCCTAACAACCTATGCACGATGGTTAGACTCCTTTCTTGAAACTGGCAGCATAACAAAAGAAAAGCAAAGTGTGATCATTCATTATGATGTGTCAACTTGAATAGGAACCACTTTTCAGGCTACTAAGTTCTGCATGTGTCTGTGGATGACTGACATGAAAGCTGCAAACTGAGGAGGAAACACCCACCCCGGATGTGGGTGCCACCAACCAATAGGTTTGTAGCCTGGATGGAATAAAAAGGGAAAGGAGAAAATCTTTCCTTCTTTTGGAGGAGCCCCAGTCTTCACCACTGGCTTTGGACCAGGCCTCCAGTTTCTTCAGCCTTTTAGCACAGGCTCTTCAGCCTTCTGGTGCAGACTCACACCAGTAACTACAATGCACTTCTGGGTCTTCAACCTGGGGCTGCTACTGGATCCTCCAGCTCTCCCGCCATCTTGGATTCTTCTGCTTCTGATTCTACAGGTGGCCATTCTTACTCTCTGCTTCTTATCCTGTGAGCCAACCTAATAAATCTCTTGTATAATTTGACTCATTTTATATTGGTTCTGCTTCCCTAGTGAGCCCTAACTTATACACTCAGGAAGGTGCACGAGGTGAGAGGACATCAGGGAATCACGAGCGTCATTCTCCCTTGGCAGGGAGGCCCTTTTCTTCCTGGCACCACCTGGAAGATGCTTCCTTCCTCCTTCCCTTTCTTCCTCTGCAGCCAACATGTCTTCAGGAGATCTTTTCTATTTTAACAACTCACATTGAGGTGAGTGGGATGGAGCAGAGAGATGCTCCTGTAGCCCCTGCCCAGGTTCAAAACCACCTCTGCCATTTAGCACACATGTGATCATGTGGGCAAGATGGCCTCAGTTTCCCAGCTGTAACAGGGTTCATCAACAACATCACCTTCTCCAGAGTGTTGGGGGATCAGTTGGGTCAGGTGTATTGCTAAAACAGAAATCAGTTTCTGCTATTATTGTTAGTAATAGTATAGCGGTAGTTACTTTGAAACATCCCAGAATAAAACTGGCGGATGCTACTGCTCAAGATGAGGCTAAAGCAATTAGGCTGTTTAAGTGATCAGTGTTAAGAGAAATAGTAGGTGAGCAATAATACGAGGAGAAGGTGGTGGCAGCTCACAGCCCAAAGAGGGACGCCAGTAGGAAATGCTAAGGCAAGACCCCTGTTGAAAAGTTATCAAAAATGTCAGTATTAGGCCAAGTGCAGGGCCCTTCTCTACATAGGGCCCTGTGTGACCATCCAGGTTGCATGCTCTGGCTTTATATCCTAACATGGGCATGAGTCACATGGGTGCATGCATTGCTTTAAATACATCAACTGTGCATGTAAAACCTGTAAATTCCACCATTTATAAATTAGATGAATGAAATTACAACTGGCCCTCCAGACCCACAGGTTCTATGTTCACAGACTCAACCAACTGTGGAAGGAAAATATTTGAGGGGAAAAAAACTATCTGTACTAATTATATCTAGACTTTTTTATTCTTGTCACTATTCCCTTAACAATACAGTATAACAACTATTTACATAACATTTCCATCACAGTGGGTATCGTAAATGATCTAGGGATGATGTAAAGTCTATACTTTATGTAAAGTATATAAGAGCATATGGTATGAAGTATGTGGCATATGTGAATGCAAACATTATGCTGTGTTATATAAGAAACCTCAACATCTGTGGGTTTTGGTATGGGGAGGAGGGTCCAGGAATAAATCTCCCCTGGTACCAAGGGACAACTGGACGTATCTTTATAAAAAGGAAATGTGACTGCTACAGTTTGCATCCTGAATGTCTCCCAAAAGTCTGTGCATTGAAGGCTTGGTCTCCAGCCTACTATCTGTATGTCAGGTGGCGCCTAATGAGAAGACTTTAGAGGGGCTGTGGGACACAGTCCCCTCCTTTCTCTCCTTTGCTCCCTTTACTGTGAGGTTTTGCCCTGCCACAAGGTGCTGCCTCACCAAGGCCAACCAATCATAGATCAGAACTTCTAAAACTGCAAGCCACAATAAATCTTTCCTCTTTATAAGCTGCTTATCACATGTATTTGTTATAGTAACAGAAAGCTGACTAACCCATGACAAAATAATGTCACAAATCACTGACCCCATCACAGGCGGTGTGGTCCAGCAATTAGCCACAAGTCCAGGGCTGGGGGATGAATGTGGTCTCAACCCTGTCTGCACGTCTCTGCCTCCTCCCCATGGCATGTGCACTGCCCAGTCCTACGCCTTTCACATGTGAGCCCTGTAGTTGCACAGTAATTTCTCACACGAATATATGGTGAAAATTTAAATTACCATTGTTTAAACTTAACAGAGTCTCTCACCATGGAAAAACTGTTCCTAATTATTCAAGATGAAAGCTGGTCGCTGTTTGAGGTTAATATGACGTTCTGTGAGAGAAGGAGCAGGCGAAACTGCCCAGATATCTAATTACCTGGAAGGATAATCTTGAATAATTGGAGTTAGAGCAACTAAAGCCATTATTAGATGTTGTGATCTCTGGGAGCCATTCTCCTGCAGGCTGAGGGATGTAATAAGAGCACATAATTAGAGGAGTCCAGAACCTCAGAAGAGAGTGGCAGAATCAGCTCTTCAGAGTTAAGGAGCCAGGAGGGATGCTGGTGGACACTCGACTCCAGCACAGCTGGGGAGGAAGGGTAGATTGAGGAGGTACGGTGACATGGAAGGCAGACCTCAGTGCCCTGGAGGATGAGCTGACTTTGATCTAAATGTGCTGTGTGATTTTCAGCAAGATTCTGAATGTGTCTGGGCTCACCCTTCCTTCCATCTTTCAGGCATTCAACTATCACCTCTGGAGCACCTGCTGCTTCCCAGCCTTGAGGACACCTATCTCATGGCTTGGCACAGGCCGTTCATTCTCCAGGATGATCTCCCCAGAGACCCCTCTGCACAAGGAGGAATCTGACTCCTCTTTGGCCATGTTTGAAGACTTGGTTACTAGTCTGGGGCACCAGTGGGAGGTGGGAAACTTTTAGAAGGTGGGGCCTAGTGGAAAGAAGCAAGGTCATTGGGGGCATGGCCTTGAGGGGCTACTGGTACTTGGTCCTCCCTCACTTTCTGCTTTCCAGTTGCCATGATGTGAGCAGTTTTGCTCTACGGTGGGTCCTTGCCATGGTGTTCAGATGTGCCACAGGCCCAAAGCAACAGAGCCAAGTGGCCATGGTCTGAATTCTTTCAAACCATGAGCCAAAAGAAACCTTCCTTCTTTAAGTTCTTCATCTCAGGTATTTTGTCACAGTGATGGAAAGCCAACTCACAGAGTGCTCCTCCATCCAATCCCTCACACCCTCTGCCATCTTCATAAACTGGCTCTCTGTCCCCTATCGGTCCCCCAGAGAGAGGGCTCCTCAAGTGCAGAGGTTGAGGGCATTCTCTTTACTGCTGAGCATCTGACATACAGCCTGGTACCAAGGCACACGACCATAGCTGGTGCATGCCCTGTCTCCAAGAAGTTTATGGCAACAGGCTAGCCAGAAATACTATAAGTCTTTTTTTTTTCCTGCTGTATAGAGAATTGAACCCAGAGCTTTCACACCAAGCTAAATTTTTTATTTAGAGATAGTGTGACTAAGTTGCCTAGGTTGATTTTGACCTTGCAATCCTCCTGCCTCAGCCTCCCAGACTTCAGGTGTGTATCACCATGTCCAGCACAAGTCTTTTGAGAATGACAAGAAATAATATCCAGAGAAAGTTCTCACAGGTGGCCCAGAGCCATTCAGACACCTTCTCTGTCCCAGAGGGCCGTGGGTGGCATCTCAGTATGATCCGGAATGGCTGGTGGGAGGGAGTAGTGCACTGTGATCATTTCGGCAGGTCTCCTACTTTTCTGTGTCTACAGGTGTGTGTTTCATCATGGAGGAAAGAGTCAGAGCTCTCATTTTTCTGAGCCCTGGCCCACAGGTGTGTTCTTGGTCACCTGAGAGCACAGAGAAGATCTGGGAGCCAGGGTGCACTTCTGAAGGCCAACCCTGTGGTTTGGCTCATGATGGCTCAGGGAGGGACCAGGAGAAGGTGCTGAGTTCCCACACAGGTCCCGTGATGCTGATCACCTTCACACCCTGGCTACAGCTGGCCTCGGATCCCTAGGCAACTCCAAAGTCAATCTGCCCATTTTTAATCTGCTTTGTTTTGTTCTGTTTTGTTTTTAGACAGAGTCTTGTTAAGCTGAGTCTAAACTTGCAATTCTCCAGCCTCAGCCTCCTAAGAGGGCTGGCCTGACAGTGTGTGCCGCCACAGCTGGTGACAGCCTAGGCAGCTTGGGAAGTAATTTCCACTCTTTTCTCCCTGCTCCGTGTGCTCTGATCTCTGATCTATGCACATTTCAGCTCTATGGTATAAATCAATAAAATGCGCTACATAAATTAAGTGAGCAGCAGAATTATAAATCGATTTCAGGGAGAGAACAGAGAGGTTGAGGGAACCAACACGAGGCTATTATAGGAACTAAAGTGAGCAAAGACTCACAAAAGGCTCGGGGTGGTGACAGCCAAGCCAACTGTGCTGCTACACATCCCTGAACTATTAAACAAGTGAAACCTACAAGCTTTGGAGGTTGTTTCTCAGAAATTGCTGGCTGGCGGCTAACAGAAATCCCAGCTCCCTGAAAATAGGAAGCAGGAAACAGGAATGACACAAAACACAACTCAAACCAGGCGGGTCAGGAGAATGCACGGCTCCCGAAGCTGCATCTGGGTTTCCAAGCGCAAATGGACCACCGGGTATCGCTAATACAGCCCCTGCTCATTCTTTCCTTCCTTTATTCATTCAACAAACTTTTACTAAATTCTTACTCTGTGCCAACTCTGAGTGTGGGAGCCACAAAGGACAGGATACACTACTGGTCCTCAGGGAGTATCCCGTGGAATGGAGAAGATCACTTCAGTTCAGCGTGCTGTGTGCTGACAGAACCTGTCAGTGCAGTCAGGAACCTCCAGCAGTTCAGGGACGGCTTTCCAAAGTGAATCGTGTCTGCTCTGTGTTTTGAAAAATGAACAGAATTTACATATAAAGATCAGAGCAGAAATCAGTGAAATTTAAACAAAACACAGAATTAATGAATTGAGGAGCTGATTCTTTGAAAGAATAAAGAAAAATAAACTGTTAACCAATCTAACTGAAAAAAGGACATGAAAGACCTAAGTCAGTGCAATTAGAAATGAAAAAGGTAAAATCACAACAGACACTGCCTAAATCGGAAAGATTATTAACAACTACTTCATGAACCAGTACCCCAATAATTAAAGAATTAAGAAGAAATGAATGTGTATGAATTACCAAAACTGAGCCAAGAAGATCAAAAAAAACCTGAATAATCCAATAATAGCCAATGAAATGGAAGCAGTCATAAAAACCTTACCAAGGAAAGTCCAGGTTCAGATAGATTCACTGCTGAATCATACAGAAACATCAGGGAAGATCTAACACTAATATTCCTCAACTTCTTTCATGAAATTGAAAGGGAAAGAGCACCTCTAAAGTCATTCCTCAAAGCTAGCATTACCCTGATTCCAAAATCAGACAAGGATCCAACCAAAAAAGAGAATTGCAGGCCAATCTCTTTAATGAATATAGAAGCAAAAATCCTCAACAAGATACTGGTAAACACAATGCAACAAATCATCAGAAAGATCATACATCTTCAGCAGGCTTCATTCCAGGGTTACAAGGATGATTCAACACACGCAAATCAATAAACATAATACATCACAGAAACTGAAGCAAGGATTTAACAAATCACATGATCATCTCAAGAGATGCAGAAAAGGCCTTTGACAAAATCCAACATCCTTTTAAGAAAAAACCCTACAGAAAATAAGTATGCAAAGAATTTATCTCAATCTGGTAAAGGCCATTTTTGACAAACCTACTGCCAACAACTGAAAGCTTTCCCTCTAAAATCAAGAACAAGACAAGGCTATGCACTATCACCACTCCTGTTCAACAGTACTTGAAACATTAGCATGAGCAACTAGACAGGAAAAAGCAATTAAATGAATATATATAGGAAAAGAAGAAGTTGAAGCACCATTATTTGAAGATGACATGATTGTCTACATAGAAGATCAAAACAGTTCCACCAAAAGACTCCTAGAATTCAATAACCAAACTCAGCAATGTAGCAGAATACAAAATTGACACACAAAAATCAGTAGCATTTTTGTACATGAATAATGAATCCACTGAGAAAGACGTTAGGAAAAAATACCATTCCCAATAGCACCAAGAAAAATTAAATACTTAGAAATTTCTAACAAAGAATATGAATGATCTTTATGATGAAAACTACAGTACTCTGAAAATGGAGATGGAAGAGGACATAAGAAAATGGAAAGATATCCCATTTCCGGAGAGACAGAACCAATATAGTCAAAGCAGCCATACTTCCAAAACTGATAAAGGTATTGAATGTAATCCCAATCAAAATATCAACAGTATTATTTACGGAAAGAAATAAAATAATCTTAAAATTTATATTGAACCACAAAAGACCCAGGATAGCAAAAGCAATCGTGGGTAACAAGAGCAAAGTGATAGGCATCACAGTACCGGACCTGGATTTATATTACAAAACTACAGTGATATAAAAAAGAGAAAAACAACATGTAACTGGCACAAAAACAGACATAAAGATCAATGAAACAGAATAGATGATGCACATTCAAATCTCTGATCTTTGACAAAGGGGCCAAAAACATACACAAGAGGAAAAATAGCTTCTTTTATAAATGGTGCTCGTGAAACTGGCTATGCACATGCAGAAGATTGAATCTAGGCCCATATCTCTCACCACGTACTAATCTAAAATCACAATGTATCAAAGAATTAAATGTTGAATCAGAAACCCTCAGCCTGTTGGAAGATAAAACAAGTAAAACTCTTGAAATCATAGACACAGGCAGAACCCCGGCTGCACAGGAAATAGTACCAAGAATCAACAAATGGGATTGTATCCCACTAAAAAGCTTCTACGCTACAAAAGAAACAACCAACAAAGTGGTAAACAATCTACAGAATGGGAAAAAAATTGCCAGCTATTTCTCAGACAGAGAACTAATCTGTAGAATATATAAAAAAATTGGACTCCCCCATAAAACACTCACCAAAAAATGAACAAGTGAAATGAACAGACACTTGACAGAAGAGAAAGTATGAGCAGCCAATAAATACATGAAGGAATGCTCGGCAGTATTGGCCATTATAGAAATGCAAATAAAAACAACACTGAGGTTCCACCTCACCCCAGAAAGAATGACTATCATCAAGAAATCAAATAAAAACAAATGCTGGCAAGCTTCAGGGAAAAAGGAAACCTTCCACATTGCTGATGGTAGAGTAAACTAGTACAACCAATACAGAAAGCAGTATGGAGATTCCTCAAAAAACTAACATTAGAAATTCCATTTGACACAGGTATTCCCCTTGTAGGTATCTTCCCATCAAAGTTAAAGACATTAACATATTACAATGATCCAAGCATTTCCACGATTATAGGTAAATCCTGGAAGCAGCCCATATGTTGATCAGCAGATGAATGGATAAAGAAAATGTGGTATTACCACACAATGGAGTACTACTCTGCCATAAGGAAGAATAAACTTGTCATTTGTTGGAAAATAAATGCACATTGAGATCATAATACTAAGTGAAGTAAATCAGATACTTAAATATTGCTTAAATATTGAATAGCTTCTCTTATACAAAAGAAAACAAACTATTAATAAAGAGCAAAGTAAAAGATAATAGGAAGTAGGGTGGTAGATATTTTTCAAGTGGAAAGGAGATAAAGAGATAGAAGGGAGGGAAAGAGGTTCAAAACAGGAGTTGAGACGTATTATGTACATGTACCAACTCCCCACAAGGAATGCAAACATTATGTACTTATAAAAAATTTTAAAAGAAGTCTGCAAAGCAAGCAAGAGGTGATAAAGGCAGGTTAAGCAGAAAGGAAGAATATATAAAGACACAGAGAAATGAGAGAGGATGGAGAGTTTGAGGGAAAATGCATTCAAACAGGGAGGCAGGGCCAGGGCACAAAATCCACCTCAGGGCCTGTAGGAATGGGTGTCACAGGCAGACAAGAATGAGCTCGCAAGCCATGAATGCCGCATTCAAATGCTTAGTGTAACTTTGGGAGTAATGAAAGGGTTTTAAGCAGGAGCCTGATATAATTGGATTTTTATTTTAGAAAGATAATTTAGAATTCAGCGTGGGACATATTTTTCTTTCCTTTTTAATGAAGTGTAACACATATACAGAAGAGTGTGTAAACTGCAAGTGCACAGCTCACAGGACTTTCATCAAATCAACACACGTGGCTAACTAGGACCCAGATCAGGCACAGAACCTTGGGCCACCAGGCCTCTGCCAGGTCGCTTGAAATTTCACCTTCTTTCAAGGGCGGCCACTGACCTGACTTCTACCAACAGAGGCTGTTTTCCACATTCCCAGGCTTTTTTGCTCAGTGCCCATGTTACTGTAGAGTGTCCCGCTGTGAGTACTGGCAGCCCTTGCAAAACGAACTTTAAAGAGCACACACTGGAGTCCAGGAGGCCACCTAAGAGATTACAGCCATAATCCAGGCTGGAGTAGTGGCAGTGGAAGATAGTTGGAGACCCAAGAAATTGCACTAGTCCAATAACTGGATTTGGAGCAGGGAAAGCTGAGGGTGGCTGGTTCCTAGCTTGTGGGACAGCATAGATGGCAGAGAAGACAGGAAGCTAGAAAGAGAAGGAGGAAATCTAGTGACCTCCACTGTGGCCCTGTGGAGTTGGTGGGATCAGGGGTGTCCAGGACCAGGGGTCCAGCAGGCAACTGGAAGCAGATTCTAGAGGTCAGGAGAGCTATCTGGGTCCAGGACTGAACACAGCAGGTGAACCAAATGATTATCTTTGCTCTCTCTCTCTCTTTTTTTTTTTTTTTTTGTGGCACCAGGGATCGAACTCACAGCCTCACACCTGCCAGGCAGGTGCTTAAGCTGCTAACCCACACTCCCAGCTCTAGTTTTTTGAGGCAGGGTTGCACTATGTAGCTCAGGCCGGCCTTGCGCTCATGTTGTAGCCCAAGCTGGCCTCGAACTCACAATGCTCCGCCTACCTCAGCCTCCCGAGTGCTGGGATTAAAGGCATGAGCCACCACACCCGGCTTTTGCTCCCTTTCAATGCCACCAATAATTCCTCTAGAGGAATCAAAAAGAAATAAGCCCCTAAGATGGAGAGGAGAAGGCAACAAACAAAAGACGGCCATGGCATTTTAAAAGCTGGAAAGTTTGGGGATAGGTGGGTCACAACTAAGCAGCCAAGTGTGAGCTCGAAGCAGACCACCAACAGGACAGAACCTGTGAGAAGCAACCTTCAGGAAGCCCCCAGAATAGAAGCACCAGGCCCAGATGAAAACCAAAGTTTAAGTGACAGTGTACACTTGGGACCCAGTGTAGCCCCCAGCACCCTCCCCCCACCATCTGGTTCCCAGAACACTGGCAGCTACATGTATCCTCTGGAGATGGAAAGGTTGCTCCCTGAGAAAGTGATCAGCCCAAAAGCAAAACACTTGGTAACAGCGGGCATCCATCAGTTAAATGGTCTTTTAGGATGAAGGATTTATGGCCCTGATGATTGGGAATCCCATTACCCAATATCCTCTCCTCCAGCTGCATTTAATAGAGCCTTGAAAGAGCATGTGTATGCCTTACTCTTAAATAAGAACTTCAGACATTTGAGGAAAACTTACAATATAAAACACAGAGGTCAAAATTAAAATAAAATAAGCAAAAGATTATGGGAATAGGCATATTAAAGGATTCAGAAGAAAACTTTTAAAAGATCCTCAGAGAAATACGGAAATATAGTGTCTATCCACCAAAGTCAAGATACTATAAAAAAAGAACATTCAAGTAATGAGGAAGCTCTTAAAATTAAAAATATAGCTCTTAAAATTAAAAATATTTAAGCTCTTAAAATTGAAATTTTAAAAATTCAATAGGTGAAAGATGAAAATTAAGTAATTATTTCAGGATGGAAGTAGAAAAATTTAAAATGAGGACAGAAAATAAAAGCTTCAATGAGACCAGCCTGGGCTACAAAGTGAGTTCAAGGCCAGCCTGAACTGCATAGTGAGACGTATCTCAAAAAATAGGGCCAGGGATTTAGCTCAGGCAGGCCTAAAGTGCCTGCCTGGCAGGTGTGAGGTTGTGAGTTCAATCCCCAGCACCAAAAAATCAATAAATAAAATAAAATAAAAGCTTCTAAAGGGGAAAATCAAACCACACAAAAGAATCAGAATGGCATTGAACTTCTCAACAACACCAGAATCTAAAAGAAAAGGAGTAACCAGCATTCTTCAAATTGCACAAGAAAGTTATCCCTGAGTGAGAATTTTATACCCAGCCAAAGAGTCAAGTCTGAGGAGAGGAATAAAGACAATATTAGGAAGGCACCAGTCACTCACACCCTCTTTCTCAGGAAGTTACCGGAAGGCACTTTCCCCCAAAATGAGAAAATAAATCAGAAAAAGAACTACCTGGGACTCCAGGAAGTCAACATGAGATGGGGAAGAAATTCCAAAATAATGTTAAAGGGGGGCTCCAGAAAAACAGCCATAGACAATCACTGGTCCGAATGGGGGCTGGAGATCAAAAGTTTCCATAAAACTGTCAGGGAGGAGAGAAGGGAAGGAAGAAAGGAGGGAGGGAGGGGGAAAGGCAGGAAGGATGGAGGAAGGAAAGAAGAAAGGGATTCAATAAGGTATCCGTAAGACTTCCTTCGTCCTTTCCTCAGCCTCCCAAGTATTGTGTGTGCACCACCACACGCAGCTTAAATACCTTTTGAATTACAATATTTTCAATTTACAATGGGTTTGTGATGTGGCCCACTGTAAATCAAACAGCATCTGTATGTGCACAAACAACAGGAGGATGAGCTGAAGGAACTGAAAAGGGTTGCCTTGGAAGAATAGAAATAGGGTGTGGGGAGGGGATGATTCATACAGGGCTTATAGTGCTTTTTGACATTTTAAAACTATTATACATGCCTACTTTGATTTTTAAAAATTAAAATGACTTTTCAGAAGTCCTAAGGTGCTTGTCAGCATGGTGTGGACAAAGTCGTCCATGAAGAGGTGAGAGGTTCAGAGTGAGGAAGGAGCCGAGAACAGCGTGGGAAGGAAGCCCGGGTGTGTTGAGGTGGGCAAAGGAGAGTGTGCGGAGGAAGAAGGGGGGAAGAGGGAAGCCCACGAGACCCATGCGTGCCATCAGGACTCCATGAACCTGGCCAGGGCAGTCCCTTGTTGCAGATGAACACAGGCAAATAAGGACTGGGGAGAAGCCATTGGCTTGGCAGCCAGACTGGTGCAGTGGAGTTGGTGACTATGAATCAGAAGGGGCTTCATTCATTCATTCATCAGTGAAAGACCAACTTAACCTGAGACATGGGAACTGGGGACTTGCCCAAATCAAACTTTCACCAGCAACCTCGTATGGTGGCTCATGCCTATAATCCCAGCACT
Source organism: Dasyprocta punctata (assembly GCA_004363535.1). Classification (NCBI taxonomy): domain Eukaryota; kingdom Metazoa; phylum Chordata; class Mammalia; order Rodentia; family Dasyproctidae; genus Dasyprocta; species Dasyprocta punctata. The sequence goes on from RJWM01020077.1 coordinate 19,276, forward strand.
CTGGAAGGCTGAGTCAGGCAGACCACAAATTCAAGCCCAACCTGGGCAACTGAGCAAGACCCTGTCTCAAAACAAAATATAACAAAAGGACTAGGGAGGTAGCTCAATATGAAGGCTCTGGGATCATCCCCAGGACCCACCCACCAAAAAAACACCTTGAACAACTTGGGGCAAATCTTCCTGGGAGCTCTGTTAGCAGAATGGAGAGGTGAGCTCACATGTCATGGTGGACTCACCAAGGATCTGACAATGACCAGAGCAGACCTTGCCAAGCAGATTAATGAGACACACACCCCAGAAATCCAGCCCATCCGGTGCTATCATGACAAGTCACCACCACCCTTGAGGTCTGTGGTTCAGCCAGGTGAGGGAGAGGAGACTTCTGTTCAGCAAGTACCCCTTCACTGCAGACCCTGCTCCTGTGAGAGGTGTGCTTCTGGCCCCACTGAAGTTGGAGTTGACTGTGGGACCTGCTGTGACCAATGGATCTAGAAGGCTAGTGCAGCAAAAGTTTCAAGTGCATTTGTGCAGTCAGCCTCCTGCCTTGCATCTCTGGCAGTGCCACGAGAAAAGCCCCACCCGAAGCCTGCTGTGCCCGCTGCCTGGCCCCGGAATGGACTTGTGGGGAGCCAGCATCAGCCTGTTCTACATTCTGGAAACAAGCAGACTACAGCAGTGAACACCAAGAAAAGCCACAGGCATGAGAGTAAAACGATAATAATAATAATAATAATAATAATAATAACTGCTGGAATGCCACTCAGTTGCGGGGTGGCTCATTACACAGCATTATTGTGGCTCTTGCTGACCCATACACCAGCTGGTCTCAAGGACTTGGTCGGAGACTGTTGTCCCTATGAATAAGCAGCTGAGATTTTGAGAGCCAGGGAAACCCGGAGGAGGGAAATGGGGAAGCAGGAGAAGCTTTTCCTCGGTATCTTCAGGATCAAGTTCACAGAAGGTGGAAGCTGCTGTTCTCCCGCACTTGCACATTTCGTCTTCAGAAATTACTGGGCCATCTTTAATCGGCTCCTCCCCTTCTGCCTGCAGCAGCCGCTGTGCAGACCTGTGTTAGAGCACTTAGCGCACTGCCTGGGCAGCGCTGCTGGAGAGCTGGGCGGGCCCCTGGAGGCTCAGGGCTAAACCAGAGACCTCTGCTGTTCTCGGAGGAGCCTGAGCTTGTGAGGGAGGATGTGTGCAAGCCGCCACCGTTCATCTACAATGCAGGATGCTCAGGGTGCAAAGGGGACTTAATCCAATTGTCCAGTTGTAAAGTCAGTTAAATAAATTGTCTACATGGGCTGAATATTGTACAGTTGCTTCAAAACATGAAGGTGGGATGGGAGTGTAGTTCGGTGGTGGAACATGTATTTAGTGCCTGTGGTCACACAGAGAGAAATATGAATGCAAGTTCTATGTTCTGATAGGAAACATGGTTTTTTTAATACAATTTTTATTATACATATTTTATATTTTTATTTACGTCAATTTTATATTTATTTTTATTATGTTTTATATAATTTTTGCATAATTTTATATACAATGTATACATGTGTATACATATATGGTACATGTGTGTACATACATGTGGGGTTTTTTTACAACACTGATAAACCATTAATAGAGAATATCTAAAGGTAAGATTTTAAGAATCTCTAATCTCTAGTTAACACACTTAGGGGTTTTTTCAATTTCTGTAACAATGTGTAATTATGATACTGTGAATTCTAAAAGAACAGTGTCTCTAGAGCAGGAATGGCATGTGTGCAAAGGCCCTGAGGCACACCATAGCTTGGCTGATGCAAGAAATAGCAAGTATCTTGGAGCTGGAGTGTGGCGAGAGAAAAGAAGTTAGCAGATGAAAGCCTGGGTACAGGGCCAGGTGGTGCAGCACCTTGTAGGCCACAGTGAGGAAAATGACTTTTATCCTGAGCAAGATGAGAGCTTCAGGAGGGTTTTAAACAAGGCTAAATTATGGTATGTTTTATGCTTTAAAAAGATCATTCTGACTACCAAGAGAACCAGGAGGCAAAAATAGAAGGAGGCAACTGGTTAAGAGATTGCAGCAGAGTCCAGAGAAGAGATGGGCGTGGCCTAGGCTAGTGTAACACAAGAGAGATCTTCTCCGTGTGGTGCACAAAACTAGACTTGGCAAAGCACTGTGCTAAGAAACCCAGAGGATGGACACGTGTTTCGCCTAGGGAAGAGGCCAGTGAGCAGGTGCAGGAAGCTGTGGGGAAATGGGAGCCCAGAGGCAGCATGCAAGAAGGGCGTGGAAGGCAGGGTGAACCGTAGTTAAGTCAGGGAGGCAGCATCCTCCAGAACTCAGCTCAGAGGTCCCCAAGAGGTCCCCCAGGCTTCACAAGGGGACACCCTGTGTACGTCCCTTGATTCTAGCTTTTTAGCAGAACCTTGCACTTATGAGCCAGAGTGCTCAAGTGGAAATCCCAGATCCCCTGCCTCCTCCCTGTATGACCATTCCGTGCCTCAGTTTCCTCATCTGTAAAAGGCGGATGATGCAAGTCAGTGTGTGTGAAGGGGACCGGTGCCTGGAACCCGGTAAGCACCAGGCGAAGGGCTGTTGGCACATGACAGATGCCAGGAAGGAAGTCACAGAGTGAACTCAGCTGCCCTGGCTCCAGTCAGGCTGTTGCGGAACCAGCTGCCCATCTCCCCCTCACCAGTGAACCGGGGTGGCGGGGTGAGGGCACAGGGAACCTGAGCCCAGGGACGGGTCTGCATGCACCGCAGTGTTGAGATATACACTGGGACGCGCCACCAAGCAGACTGGCCACCAAGGGAGCACTAAGGCACTTGACAGGTTGCAAGTCCGTGAAAAGCCTCCCGCAACTCAGTGTCCCAGCGAGCAGCGCAGCCACCTTGTAAATGTTTTATCTACACTGCCAGAAGGTCCTCGGGACGGCTGCCAAGCCCTAGAAGTAAAATCACGAGGCCAGGGAAGCCAAAAGACATGCATTCCCCGGGGTTCCAGGCCCCCTAAAGAAGCGGGAAGAAAGGTCTGAGGCGCCTGCACCTGCCATGGTGTACTGACACATGCACGGGCGCGCACACCCACCGTGCACTGGCGCAGGCGTGCACACAGCCCCTGTGCACGTGCACTCAGGCACGCGAGGTGCCCACATTCTCACGTGCGCACACGTGCCTGCAGGCACCTCGGGGCCCACGCACCTGCTCGTGCGTGTGCACCTGGGCTGTGTTCCTCGATCAGATGATTCAGGGACGGCAGCAGCCACACGGGACACAGACACGGAGAAGCCGAGGGAGCAGAGGAGTTGTCCCCACAGCCTCCTTCCTGCAGGTGCTTGTCCCTCAGGCCCCGAGAACCACTTGGCCGGGGCTCCCCAAGGAGACGTCATCCACAGACAGGAAGGTCACAGCCACCGTGGCACACAGCCCCCTCTGCCTTTGCCAACTCCTTGGGAGGGAACCACAAGCCCGGTCCCACCTGCCACACATGACAAGGGCGGCCACGTGTCCTAGACTTAAGAATCCGCCCCAGCCAGCACCCTGGACACCTGCCTCTGTTCCCTCTCCCCTGACTCCCAGGGTCAGAGCCCTGGCTGAATCTCCAGGCCATTTGAAGAGGCTCGCACATCTGCCTCTCTCAGTGGCCCTTCTCCTGGGTGGCAGGGGGCAGGCAGGTGGGGACATGACCACCCTCCCCGGTCTCTGTGGCAGGGCATCCTACTGCATTGATTCTCCTGTTCTTCTATGATGTAAAAAATCTGACTTTTAAATGGGTGCAGCATTACCAGCATAAAGACCGTATTTCCCAGCCCTTTTGCAGTTGAATGTGGCTATGTGATAAGTTTTGGTCCTGGAGATAAATTCAGGTGTTTGGTAGCAAATTCTGGGAACATTATATTTACCCTGCAGTCTTTGCCCTTCCTCCATCATACTCCTTGGAATGCGGATGTGATGGCTGGTTCTCTAGCCACCATTTTAGACCATGAACACAAAGGCCATGGGATACTGGAGCAGGGCCGCAGGGGTCCAGGTCCCGAGGGTTTCATGCAGTACAGCCTCCTGGAATTGCCTACTTTCAAACTTTTAAGAACACGTTAATATTTTCCTCCACTGAAGCCAGCTGTGCAGCTAAACCTAATCCTGACTGCTGTCTCTGCCACCTGGGCTACGAGATCACCCAGTTATAGCCTTGCGCAGCTTTGACATCACTGTTGTACTGGACTAAGGGTAGGGAATGAGCCGTAGCCGGGCAGGGCAGATGCACCCCCCCCCACCTCCCCAAGGACCTCAGTGCTGGGCACCGGCGTCTCTGGCTTGGGGAGGTTGGAGGAGGAAACACCCCACGCCAAGGCTAGGGAAGCCGCAGGGTCAGGGGTTACAAGGGCATGGCCAGTGCTCCTGGGCCAGCCGAACTTACCTTTCTCCGACGCTGGGGCCAGGTCAATGAAGCTGCGGCATTTTTCACCTTGAAAAGAAGAAAAGGGATTTCAGAATGCGAGGGCAGATGTGGGCTTCCAGGCTGCTGCCTGTCCCTCCCCAGCGCCCTGCAGTGAGCCGGTGTCTCTACCCCAACCCCAGGGAAGCAGTGGGTGCTGGCAACACGAGCAGAAGGTGGCGAGCAGCAGGCCCTCCACTCCCAGCCCATCCGACAGTCTGCAGCCCCCACCTCCCGCCTCCTGCAGGCCCCTGGTCCCCACGCACAGCTGCAAGCCCAGCTCCGGCCCCTCCCCACTGTCATCCCAGGCCTGTGTTCCGGTCACTCCAGTCCCTTCTCTGGGCTGCTGATGGCAAGCACGCGCATCCTTCAGGACATCAATAAGGAGGAAGCCCAAAGCCCCACATGTGAACCCAGGCCTGGCCTCCAGCAGCCCACCCGCCACCTCGCACACCCGTCTCGCCCTGCTCCTCCAGGCTGGCGTGTAGCTCCATCCTGCCCGAGGCCTTCACACCTGCTGCTTTCTCTGGAACACACCTCCCCTCAGTAACTCAGGAAACCTGGCTTTCTCCCTTCTCCCGCCAGATGCCCAGTCACCGTCTCCAGTCTGCCTACACGCTGGGAGGCTTAGGCAAGGGGGTCACAAGTTCCAACCTAACCTGGGCAATCTAGAGACTTAGCAAAACCCTGACTCAAAATAAAAAATAAGAAAGGGCTAGGGATGTAGCTCAGGGTAAAGGCGCTAAGCTCAGTCCTCAGCATCTGAGAGACAGAGACAGAGAGAGAAAGAGACAGAGAGAGAAGGAAGGAAGGAAGGAAGGAAGGAAGGAAGGAAGGAAGGAAGGAAGGAAGGCAGGCTGGAAGTACAGCTCAGTACAAACAAAAACTAAAATAAAAATTTGTTTTATAACCACACTGGTATAAAGGTGAATATGTTAAGAATTAAATATTTTCTTCATCCAGAAGTTTAATCTTTTTCTGTCTTCTAATTTTAAAAGAAGTTGAAGCCTCGGTGTGGCCTGTGAGAGCATGCAGGGCCCAGCTCCCGTCCCCCAGCCTGAGGCAGACAAGGAACCACTCTCCCCCACTAATCCTGCTCCCACGAGAACCGGGCTCCCTGGGAATATTGAAGATTTATGTGCAAGGCAATTGCCTGCTCTCTTCTTTACCAGTTTGTGCTGGAGATGTAATTCAAATGCCACGTAATTAATCAATGTAAAATGTGCAATTCAGTGATTTTTTTCGGGCACTCTTACTATGTCCATCAGGTTGGGTGACCATCATCATAATCAATTTCAGATCATTTTTATCACCCTAAGAGGAAGCAATATGCCCGTTAGCAGCCAGTCCTTACTTCCTCCAGCCCTGCCAACCCTCAGCTACAACTAATCTATTTTCTACATCTATTGATTGGTTTAGTCTGGGCATTTCACGTAAATGGAATTGTACTCTAGGGTCTTTTGAGACTGGCTTCTTTCACTCAGCATAATGTTTTCCAGGATTATCTGTGATGTGTCCTACCTCAGTGCTTCATTTCATTTGATTCCATCGTATAGATGTGCAGTAGCCCTCCCTTATCTGTGTTTTTTTTTGTTTGTTTGTTTTGTTTTGTTTTGGTTTTTTTCAGGTTCTGTTACCTGCACTCAACTAGGGTCAGAAAATAGTAAAAGGGAAATTATAGGAATAAAAAATATTCAGAAGTTTTTGATTGTTCAGCATTCTGAGTAGCAGGAGGAAATCTGATACCTTTCTACTCACACCTAACCAGGACGGAAACCACCGCTTTGTCCAATGTATCCTCACTGTGTATGATGCTTCCTGCCTGTGAGTCACCTAGTAGCCATCTCCACTATCAGATCAACTGTCCCAGCATCAGAGGGCTTGTGTTCCAGGAACAGTTATTTAGCTTAATCATGGTCCCAAGAGCAGGCATACAAAAGAGGCACCAAAACGTGAAACACGGGAGGATGGATCAGCACTGGTACTAAGGCGCAACGCTGCAGGGCAGGTGGGCGAAAGTGCATATATGTGGTTCAGTGCTGTCTATGATTTCAGCATCCACCAGTGGTCTTGTAGATCTCCTGAAGATAAAAGGACCCTACTATACCACATGCATTAGAGATGGATATTTGGGCTTGTTTCCACTTTTTGGCTATTTATAAACATTCACATAACGAGGTATTTTGTGGAAAAGTTTCCATTTCTCTTGAGTTTATGTCTGGAAGTAGACTTACTGGGTCTTGTGGTAACCCTGTGTTTAATCTTTTGAGGAAATGTTAGGTTGCTTTCCAAAGCTACTGCACCATTTTACATCCCCATGAGTAACGTGTGACAGTTCCAATTTTACCTCTTAGCCAACACTTCTTACTGTTTATCTTTTTTTCACTAAAAGTGTCCTTGCAGGTATCTTTTTATAGTTTGATTAGCATTCCATTTCTCTAATGACAAATGATGTTAAACAACTTTTTTATGTGCTTATAAGTTATTGAAATATCTTCTTTGGAAAGATGTCTATTCAGACTATCCATTTTCAAACTGAGTTATCTTTTATTATGAGTTGTAGATGTTCCTGATAGAGTCTGCATGCAAATCCCTAAATAGATGTCTGATTTGTAAATATTTTTCCCATTCTGCAGGTTATATGTCCCATCTTGATGATGACCTTTGAACTGCAAGAGTTTTATGTTTTAATGAGTCCAGTTCATCCTTTTTTTTTTTCTTTTGTTGCTTGTGTTTTTGGTATCCTATCTAAGAAGGCTTTGTTTAACCCAAGATCATGAAGATTTACTCCTTTGTTCTTGGAGTTTTAACTCTTCTATTTAGATCTATTATCTATTTAAAATTGATTTATTATATGGCATGTAAAAGGGAATCAACTTCATTCTTCTGCATATCTAGTTGTTCTAGCACCTTTATTGATGAATGACTATTTTTTCCACTGAATTTTATTGGTACTCTTGACAAATTATCTGCCTGTGTGTTTGTTTTGTACTCTTAATACCATTCAACTGATCTATTTGTTTATCATACATCAGTACTACACTGTCTTGTTAGCGACTTTGATTTTTAAGTTCATTTGGTGATTTTAGGTCTCTTATATTTTGCTATGAATTTTAAGATCAACTTGTCAATTTCTACCAAAAAGCAAGTTGGAATACTGATAGCCATTGCACTGAAATTACAGATCAATTAAAGGAGTATGAACTTCTTAACAATATTAAATCTTCCAATCCATGAACATGGAATGCCTTTTCATCTACTTAGTTCTATTTTAGTTCTTTAAACAACGTTTTGCACTTTTTAGATTACAGGCTTTTGAACTTCTTTTGTTAAATTTATTCCTAAGTATTTTCTTATTTTGATGTTATAAAAAAAACTTTATTCTTCACGTGATTTTTGAAATTTCAACACTAATGTATAGAAATATAGATTCTTGGACCCTGAAATCTTGCTGAACTTATTTATTAGTAGTAATAGTTTTTAGTGGATTCTTGAGATTTGCTATACAAGATCATATCATCTTCAAATAGAAATCATTTTACTTCTTCCAATTTTCATCTCTTGTTTCTTTTTCTTGACCAACTATTTTGTCTAAACTGCAGTACAATGTTGACTAAGAGTGGACGCTCTTCTCTTGTTCCTAATCTAGGGGGGAGCACCCTTTCTTACACCATTAAGTTTGTGGTTTGGTTGAGTATGGGTTTTTCATTTATGTCCTTTATCAGGTAACATTCTATTCCCAGTTTGCTGAGCAGTTTTTTCATTAGACATTTCCCTTCTATTTCAATCCAGTAATGACCCTCAATGTACTTCTAAAAATCTCCATATAAAATAAAAACAACCTGAGACTCTAAATTTTCAGTGACTTGCCCAATACCAAGTAGCCAGTAAGTGACAGAACAGGACACAACCAGGTCCAGGGACTCCACTCTATGCCTTAAAATACTACTGATTTTTTACTCCTGGTTGCTATGTAGACTTTCCTACTAGAGCCGGGTGATCCTGCTGTGTTTAGCAGTTGGAAACTGTAAGGATTCTCTTAGGAACAAATTCTTCACAGACAAGAGAATCCACAGGGACTAAATAAATGGCTCTCACACTTTCATGTCTGCTACATGGACAAGATTGAGCAGATGTTCCAGCAGACATGGTCAAACAGCCCACACTGCCTTTGCAGGGCAAAGCCGAAACTTAAGGAAAAGTCATAGAGATAACATGAGGAAGACAGTACGCGTCAATGGCCATGAGTCTGACCACTGAGATCTAAACACAAGAGATTTTTTTCCCCTGCAGATCCTTAGTCTCCATGATAAAGTTTAGCTAAGCATTCACAAAAAAGATATTGAACTGCACCATATTGACTTACTGCTTCTAGAAGTGGCCCTTGGACATTAACATCATTGTGTCAGCTATTATTAAGTTGATACATTTAATTAAGGGGTTCATTTTGGATTTAAAACTGAAGACAAGTGCACTCTTCCCTCCATCACGCACGCTTAAGCCTGAAGCTGACAATCAGAACACAAAGCTGTGGCAATCTACCGCCACCTGATGGCAGTGTACCTTTCTTGAACCGTGGGCTGTGGAAGAGAGGAAGGATGCTAAAGGTCAACCGGTGTAAGTGATCTTAGTCCTCCAAAGCTCAGGCCCCACTCAGAGAGAGTCTGATTGATTGGTTAGGGCTTAAACCTCAGCGGGTTTAAAAGTCATCCCAGTGGATGAATCCAACATGCAACCAGGGTGAGAATCACACTCCAATCTGACTTATGAAAACTGTGTCTTTGACATTAGAAAAGCAACTTTGAGTCACTTCAGGGACAGCCCACACTATTTCATGGACAATTCTTCCAGCAACAGCCACTGTGGTAGGATAGCAAGTGGTCATGGGTCTGAGCCTATAATAAGCATCTCTGGGTTTAAGGGCTGGTTCTGCAGCCCCTGCCGCTTGCATCCTGTCTTCCGGCTCCTCGACTTCCTTCCGGCCATGCGAGCAGCACCTATTGAGGTCTTGTGCAAAGAGCTCAGCCCCAACACTGAACAGAGATGGTGGCTCTCGTCATTCTCACTCTGTCTTGCACGTGGTCACAGCAAACACGGGACAGAGTCTTCTGCAATCCAATGGAGAGGGACAAGAGTCACACACAAGCACAAGCACATGGTGGGTGGTTGTACACTAGATCACAGCAGGGATTCCAGAGCCAGGCCTGCCTGGGTTCAGCCGGGCTCCACACTTACTGTGTGCCACCATTAGCCCTTTGATGGCTCAATTTCCCTTCCTAGAAGAAACAGAAATCACCAGTGGTAGTGTTTCTGCAGTGCGCATGACAGAGTAGATCAGGAGGGGTGGTATCAGTCACTATGTATTACAGAGGAGACAGCTCAGTGGGCAGAGTCCGGAGTACCCAGTGGCAGTAGAAGGGATGTCGGGGGATCCTCAGTGGCCCCTGCTGGGGTATGACCCCATGGCTGCCACTGTCCCCCACACCACGGACACAGACTAGGAAGCGCCCTGACTTTTCCTCCCTCATCACTCCCACCTCTTACCTACGACAGAGGTGAATGAGAAGCGGCATCTTCTCCTGCAGGATGGAGAGTCTCTAAAGTTCCCAGAGACCCATGAGAGGACAACCTCTGCTTCAGGGAGGGGACAGAGAGGGCATCTGTACAGGAGGCAGAAGGCAGCAGACCCCAGAGGAGAAGCAGCTGTGGATACGGGCAGCAGGGCCTCCATGTCACCCTGAGGTGGCAGAAATTTTGAAGAACAATGACCTGGGAAAGCAGAACTCTGGTCTCTGCAAGACTGTTGCTCCTGGTGAGGTCTCTAGGAAGGGAAACTGAGGCACCAAAGGGCTAATCATGACACACAGTAAGTGGTGGAGCCAGGCTGAAACCAGGTGAGCCCAGGTCAGGAGGCCCTGCTCTGAACAGTGCAGAGCCTGGAAACCCTCAGCAGTAGGGAGAGGAAGGACAGATGAGAACAGAGGGTTCTCCTGAGAGTTCCGGAAACTTCATAAAACCCAGGGTCTGGGAGACCTCTTCTGGGCCTAGAGACTTCCCTGCATATTCACACCCATCGTAGCCTTAAAGGGAAACTTCCATCCTCACCATCACACCCTGCCCTGAGGCCAGAGACCTGCGTGTGGGAGCTGAAACCCACTGCCAGGGAGGTCATCAACTCAGGAGACCAGTGGCCTGTGGCCAGGAAGGACTAAGGCAGCCCACGGGAATGGGGAACCGATAGAGGATGCGCCCATCTAGATAGATATGAATCGATGTGCTGACCATCTGGCCCAGCCAGGGGCTGACAGGAAGCAGATGGCTCCCTGCAAGGGCCTCACAGGCTGCTGCTGGGGGGCGCATGGACAGGATGAGGGGCCAGCGATCCTTCCCATCCAGGTCCACAGGCACAGGGCAAAGACAGGAGTCTGAGTCTGGTCTGTGCCTTTGTTCTCTTGTTTATTGTCTGGGTCCTCTACAAAAAAGCACTGTGGGTTTTTCCTGTGCTGTGGGCTTCGTTTACATGGCCATATGTGTGTACTGTGGCTGTGGCCAGAATAAACCAGGCTGGAGGCTGTATACCCTAAAACCATATCAAACTCACCTCCCCTTCCTGTAACAGAATCCTAGGAATCAAAACTTCATCATGCAGTGATCTGCAGGTGTTTGATTTTGATCCCTGAAAGACACTTCTTTTCAATTACCAGCATCAATGCTTTGCATTTATGCAACTGTATCCCACCAACCTTCATTGATCATCTACTACGTGCCAAGTGCTGACTGAGGTACTGATGAGACAGCAATGAAGCAAACGGACTAAAGCCCGGCCCTCCTAGAGGGTCTGTTCCAGTGGTAAAGTACGTGCATGGATCCGCCACTCTGTGAGCCAGTGTCCCCTGGCTCTTCTAAGTAACACCCAGACAGTGTCTCTGCAGCTTGGAGACCAGGTGTCATAGGCCATGTGTGTGTTCACTGTTGTGTTCTCAAAGCCTGGAAAATCAATCAGAGCTGCAGACACAATTGTGAATGAATGAATAAATGAAGAGCATTTCATAAAGTGTCCTATGGAGACCGCCACCAAAAGGGGGCCATCTGTGGGAGGGGAAGACGTGGCCAGCACATCTGTGACCAAGGTGAGGCAGAAACACCTTGAAACAGAGCACTGGAGTGTCACAGTCTAGTCCAAGAGGGAAGACACACACACAAAAAAAATAACAACGTCTGCGGGATCCAAGCATGAGGCAGTGGCCATGGGCAACCACTCCACGAGGACTCAGAGTCCGAGGTCACCTCAGACATGCATCTCTGGAAAATGCCCTCCCCTTCTGCTGCTCTCCCCTGCGGGTTCCCATTTACCTCCCTGCCCTTCCTGGCCCTGCTTTGGGTCTCACTACGTCCTGAATGTCAAAACCTCTCTCCCTCCGTTTCCCAGCTCAGGACCTCCCCAGCCTTCAAGGTTGAGTTCAGGTGTTCACCTGCTGCCCCCTCGAAACCTGCGCTGTTCACCAGACACCTGCCCCACCCCAAAGTCTTGTTTCCCCACCCCGCCATTCTGAATGAACAGTGTTTTAACCGGACATCTCTCGATGTATCCTGCCCCCCACCTCCAGGATGGCAGATTGTGATGCAGCCAAGTGAAAACTGAGTTTGTCATGTTGCCCTAGATCCACGATCTAGTGACCCTAAGGAGAATATTATGGTTCAAATATGAACCATACCCATGTATTAAGTAAGGGCTTGACCGCCAATGCAGCAAAGTCCAAAGATGGGGTCCAGACAGGTAATGAATTCCAGGGGTGCTAACCTCATCAGTGGGCCAGCCCACCAGTGAGCTTCAGCTGGGCGAGGTGTTAGGAGGGGAGGACTGTGGGAGGAAGCAGGTCCCTGGGGCTGTGCCTTTGACCCCACCTCTCTGGCTCTTGTGACTTCTCTCTGTTTCCCAGCTGCCATGACGTGAGCAGGTTTCTTCTACCGTTCCTTGCCGCCATGTTATTTTGGCCTCGGGACCAAAGCAAGGCAGCTGACCATGGACTGAAACCTCTGAAACCAACAAGGCAAAGTAAATTTTTCCTCTTTCAAGTTATTTTTCTCAGGTATTTGGTCACAAGAACGAACAGCTGAGTCACTCAGAGAGTCCAAGGCAAGTAGCATGTAAAGGACCTGCCACTCATCACAAGTCTGTGTGAAGTCAGTACCCCTGCCCATTTTACAGAGGAGGAAACTGATGTTCCCCAAGGCAAAGCCACCTACCCAAGGTCACCTAGCTACTTAGTGGCAGAACTAGGATCTGGACCTGGGGCTGTCTTCCCACCATGCAGGCGACTGACGCGCCCAGAAGTGAGGCTGGGATCCAAGCCGTTCCACAGGCAGACCGGGCAGTCAGTGAAATAGCTTTCTAAAACATTGTCTAATGGAAAGTCACCATCTTTTACAAAAGGAGAAAGATTCATTTTTAAAAAGCCTCATGTCCCCTTGCCCAGCTTTAGTAACTGTCAACTCAAGGCCCCATCTTCTGATCTACACACGCCCGCAACAGCACAGGGTTATTTTGAAACAAGTGCCAGAAGTTGGATTGGAAACGTCTTTTAGAAGGCACTGAAAGAGGCAAATGGAAAGTCATCTCTCCTTAGACCTTGAGGCATCGCATGAGGTTGCTGGCTTTATGCAACCTGAGAAGGAAACATAGATCCCGGGGGGCCCAGTGCTCCCCTCCCTGCTGGCTCCTCTGACCTCTGCTGCCCGGCCTGGCCGGCCTAGGGAGCTGCAGAAACCGGGCTCTGTGCTGCAGCCTCGGCCATCAGCAGGCCCGCCCCTACTCCAGCCAAAGGGGGCCTGGCACAAATCCTTGGCAGAAATGCAGCTTCCAGGAATCCACCACGGAAATGCTGGCCGGGTAGAAGCAGCTCATGCTGGCTCCACACCTGGGCCCCATTCCAGGAATCTCACCAAGGGCTCCCCCTTGGGGCCCGGTCTAATTAAAAAAGAAGCTCGTGTGTGAAGGCAGCCCAGGGAAGCAGGCAAACAGAAGGCCCAGCAGGGTGAGCTCCCCAGTTAGAAAGTGGTTTCCTGGGGACCTGCGTTCAAATCCCCTCACAATCTGCTAGGCATGAGAAGTTTTTAATTTATTTGGTTGGAGAGTTCTTTGATCAGCAAAGGATTGTTCCGGTCTCTGGGGTTGATGTAAGGGTTAAATGAAGAAGTGAGTATAAAACAGCATGTCTTCCAATAGGATTTAAATCAGACAATATTAGTTCTATACTTTAAAACCCACATCCTAGTGTCATTTCTATAGGTCTTAGATCTCCCTCCTTGAAGGGCGGGTGCTCTAAGGCAAAAGGAGGTTTGGATTTAGAAGCCACAGAATGAGAGTTCAAATCCATCCTCCACCTCCTTCTAGCCATGTAATCTCAGCAAGCACTTTTGCCTCTCAGAGTCTTTTCCTGGTCTTTCTCTCTTGCACAAAATACTGTGGTGGTCTGTCTGATGACCCAGATGGCTATAAAATAACTAGCAGGCAGGTAGTTTATACAGGATGGATACTCTGGAAGAAGGGACGATTCACATCCTGGGAGAGGCAGGGTGGGATGGCACAAGATTTCTCCGTGCTACTTAGAATAGCTCCTAATTGAAAACTTATGGATTGTTTATTTCTGAAATTTTTCATTTAAGAGTTTCAACTTTACTCGACTGTTGATAACTGAAGTCACAGAAAACAACGCCATGGATAAAGGAGGACAGCAGTCCCGGTATTCCAGACTCACCAAAGAGATCACAACAGGAGAAAGTGTGAGAATGCCTGCCATTAGGAAGAGCTGTTTCTCATTTCGTCCCTAGAACCCAGGTGGGAGATACACATCACTTCTTCCAGGAAGAGCCATCTTCCCAAGCCAGAAGCAGAAGGCTGTGACTCTTCGACCTCAGCCTGAGCAGGTGGAGAGATCTGGCAGGGCTACAGCAGAATCAGAAGAGGGGGCCAGAGGCAGCCGCTTGGTGCTGGCAGAAGGTGTGTGGAGTGCTGCCAGTTGGCCAAGTTGCCCTTGGCATGGACATACAGGAACCCAGGTCTCAGCTGGCAGTGAGAGGAGGACACTGGGGAGCCTGGTATCCTTGGCTGAATCCGCGCATCCTGGGTCTGAGCATCGTGACTTAATTCCATGGCCCAGCAGATGGAATAGCTGGTGTTTCTGTGCGGCAGGGGTGGGGGGATGCTGGGGACAGAGGGAGCCAGTGACACCAGCCTCAAAGTCAGCCAACGAACGGCATGTGCTGACATGGACTGTGAATGCCCCTTGTGCCAAGCCCTGTTCTAGTATTCATTTAATTATCTTGGTTGACATACTGAGGATTGAACCCAGAACCTTACCACTGAGCTGCATCTCCAGCCCTTTATAAATTTTGAGACAAGATTTTGCTAAGTTCCTAATTGGCCCAGACTGGGCTCAAACATGTAGTCTTCCCACCTCAGCTTCCCAGAGTACTGAAATTATAAGTGTGTGCCACCATATCAGTTTATTCTAAATTATTTACATCTATAACTCACTGTTATGGATTAAAAACTGGTGTTCAACTTTGCACCAGCTGAATTAATTCAGCTGGTGTTGAGTAAAGATGGCCCACCTGAAGAAAGTTACCAGTGTAAATAGAGATGTGGAGAAGAGCAGGGTCATTGTGGGTTCTTTCAAGAGTTGCTGTTTGAGCTGGTTCTCCTGGAGGAGCTTGTCATGCTGGCTTCCCCAATATGGATTCGGCCATTATCATCGGAGGAGCCCGGGACCTCATCAATGAGACTGGCTGTGGTTCGCGTTGCGGGAGCCCTGCTCCTCACATTGTGCATCGATTCCTGGCTCCAGAGGGGAGGCTGTGTGCTGGAGAAGCTTGTCATGCTGGGCTTCCTGACCTGTGCTCGACTGTTCTCATTGTCGGAGGAGCGCGGGACCTCGTTGCCACTGGGTATGGTTGTGGTGCTCTTCAGGGCAGCCCCGCTTCTTCCTTTGAGCATGATTTCTCGGCTCCCATGTAGAACCCTCAACCCACTGCACAGCTCCTTCACCTCGCTGGCATAGACTTTCTAGTCCCACTGCTGACCTTTGGCCTTTGCGGTACAGAACAGTAAAATATGATGGCGCGAGTCCTAATTGTGGGCTCTTAGATTTCCAGTTGGATTTGTCGGAGGCATTGTCATGCATTTTGAGTCTTTAGCTGGACTCTTGCAAGACATTGCTGTGGGATTCAGGCCCTTGGCTAAATATCCTGGGTCTTAGTGTTGTGGACAGATTTTCCTGCACTTTCTGGTGTTTAACTCTGGGTGACTATTATAAGCAGTATTACAAATCCTGTGTCCTTTATGCAGTTGTTCTCCCTGTAACCCCTGACTACAACACTCACTAACACTTAACATTATCCCTGAGAGGCAGATGTTCTGATCACCTACCACATTACAGATTAAGAAACTGAGGCACAGGAAGACTGAGTTCTTTACCTCATCTGATCTCTCATGGCAAGAGAAGGAGGCAAGACTCATATCCAGTCTGGCCAGAGTCTTGGCTTGGGCCACTCCTGTACTGCCTCCTAGCTAAGTAGGCAAGTTCGAGAGAACTCTGTCCTTCTGCAGGCAGTCCCCGATGCCTTCTGAAGAGGGCTTCACGCACCGCAGGAAAAACCCACAGCTTCCAGAAGTGGCTGTATTTTGAGAGCCCCGGAGAAGAGCATCAGACCTGGCTGGTTTCGAGTTGGACTCTGGTTCTGAGACCCAGCTCTCACATGGAGCCCAGGCTTTAGGCAGCTGCCCAGTTTCCTTCTGTCTGGAGTAGCTGCTTTGCCCTTGTTGGGGGTTGGGGGGAGGCACTGAAGAACTGAGCATTTCTAGGCCCCAAGTGGTGGCGCCGATAAAAATGACAACATTAGTCGACTGGCAAGAGAAGTTCACGCACCTTTGCTGGCTGAGCTCAAGGAACTCAGGCTGGAGGCGGGCAGGAGAGAAAAATGCCAGCAGATCTTGTGTGAAGCTTCTCCTCTTGCTCTCCAGGCTGGCGGCAGAGTCTTGGCAAGTGCTGCCTTGGAATCCTCGGGAGGCTCCTGCCAGTTCAGCTGACAGGGCAGCAGATGGCACACACTTATCTGCTGATGATATTTTGATTTATTTATCTCTTACAGATGGTACCAGGCCTTGGTTTCTGGCAGGAGTCCAGAGTGCAGGTCAACTTTCTGGGGAGAATCGTTTCTATGAGTTGAAGAGACACTAAAGACTAAGGTCTTCTTTGGCATCATGACTGGCACCACCAGGGCTTCCAGACACCACTTGCTTGGACATTTGGGGTATTGTGGGTAAATCAGAAGGATGAATCTGTTCTAAAGCATCTCAGAGCCAAAAAATCTGAATGCTGAACTAAAATTAACATCATAGTGATTACATGAAAGAGCTTCGTGTTTACAGTCCTCACAGATTCAAGTCTTAATTCTGTCACTTACAAGCTTTGTATCCAAGCTGGTCTTTCTGGGTCTTAGTTTGCACATCTATAAAATGGGTGTAATTGCCCTCGATTGTCTCCACACACAGTATGACAGGAACAGCTAGCTGTTTACCAAAAAATGCACTATTCCTTCTGCAATATAGAGTGCTTGCTAAGCAGCTGCCCAGCTCAATAGAATATTTCCCAGCATGCCTTGAACCCAGAGAATATCATGTGATGGTTCTTGCCTATGTGACTGGCACGAGTACTTCCCAGGGAGTGCTCTTGTGAAGAGGGTGTACCTTCTCTTTACTTTCCCACTTAGACATGGAGGGCTCTAAGGCCCAGAGAAACAGTAGAATCACAATATGGAATTTGCCTGCTCCCCAAATCACAGGGTAATGCTACCCCCCAGGACTCCCTATACTGAAGCAAAAATAAATTTCTATGCAGTCTGTGGACATGTAGTAGTTGATTTGTTATAGCAGCTAGTGTTGCCCCATACCTAGGCTGACTGAGGAACAAATGAGATGTACCTATCAGACACCTGGGGCATAACGAGGATTCAGTAGGTCCTCACTGTCGTTATCATCAGCCTCTTCTAAGAAAGCTCAATAAATAATGGATATTGTGATTTTTTTATGTCATCCCATATGTTTGGTTTGGTTAAAGTAAGAAAAATATCATTTCCCCACACCTTAGTCTTGCATTTTCCCGTATTTGTGACATTAGGAATCATTCACAGCCTGTCCTGCCTCGCTGCATGTTTTGAAAGAGAAATTTAAAAAGGAGCGGGTAGCCATGGAGTAGTTCTATGAAGCAAGCTGTGGCTGACTCAGGGAGATGACGCCTGCGATTATCTCGCTCTGTCCTTCCTCTGCAGAAATGCCCAGCCTGGCTCGTGGTGGAAGGAAGGACTCGGAGAGCTCAGTTTCCAGATGCAAAACCCAAGAGCCAGTAAGGGCTTGAATGGCTTACATCATCATGAGTCAGATGTTAAACAGAATTTGGGGTCCAAAGCCTCTGCCTTCTAACCCAGAAGAAGCTGAGAGAGGGTAAGGGCCCCCCAACCCCTGGCTACAGGCAATACTAACAGCCAGCACTTATAGAGAATTCACCACATGCCAGGCACTGATCTAACATCCACCTGACTTCACTTGTCTAATTCCCATAAAAGCCATGGAAAGAAATGCTATCTTTGTTCCCATTTTATGGACGAAGAAACTTAAGCATGGGGAGGTTATGGTCCTCATCCAAAGACACCCAGGCACCCCACCTCCAGAGCCCCCACCTTCTGTCAAGTTTGGAGGGATGGAATTTGTACAAACGATTCAATCGATTCCTTGACACCCACACAACAGAGCTCTGTCTGATACAAGCAAATAACAGTCCAGGCTCAGCAAAGCCCTGCAGGGGACGTTAAACTTTCCAGGGGTGAAAGGAATGTCACCAAGATACCCAACTGCCAGTGGCAGTTTGGGATAGGTCAACATGTCCCTGGGTCCCAAAGGGGACTGATGAAGGGGGATGTGGCATTGAATCACACTGAGTTCCTTCATGGGAAACAATTTTCCTTCAAACTCCCTCCCAACCCATTCACTTCCTGGAGAAAATGTTTATGCCAGCCTGCCTTTAGCATTACTCTAATACTTGCTAATCTCCTAGTTTTAAAAGGGAGTAGAGGAGACAGG